>JAJPUD010026530.1:0-16411 GCA_023553655.1 Myrmecobius fasciatus
TTTTAACATAATTAACATGTAGTGAATTTCCTGCTATCTAGGGGAGAGGTGGGGACTAGGGGGAAAAATATGTAACAGAAAGCTTTGTAAGGGTCAGTGTTGAAGAATTACCCATACATATGTTTTGCAAATAAAAAGTTTCAATAAATAAAAAAAAGAAATATTTATTTTAAAATAATGTACCTTTGTAACAAGAAAAAAAATTAAAAAAGGAGAGAAGTACTTTAATGCAGATTGTATAATGGGGAAAAATAAAAATGTCATTCAGGGATCAAAATATGAAGTAACCTTCTTTCTCTAACATCAGCTGGGATACAGACAGTCACAGAATAAAGGTAAAAGGGTGGAACAGAATTTATGATGCTTCAGCTGAAGTAAAAAATATATAGTAATAAATTGAAACAAAAAAACTATTAAACTAATAAATAAAAGTGAATTGGTTTTATAAAAAATACCAAAAAAACAAAATTTTAATTAATTTGATTAAGACAAGAAAAGAAGAAACCATAAGAAACAAGATTCAAAAGGAAGTAAAAAGTTGGAAAAAATATTTTTGCAGACAGTGTTTCTGATAAAGGTGTCATTTCTAAAATATATAAAGAACTGTGTTAAATATATATGAATATTCTATTCCCCAATTCATAGGGTAAACTGATATGGAGAGAAAAATTTCAGATGACAAAAATTAACCCATGCATAATATGCTGAAAAAAAGCTCTAAATCACTATTGATGAAAAAAATATAAATTAAAATAACTCTGAGGTACCATCTCATTACATTTTTACATTGGCTAAAATGACAGGAAGAGAAAAGGATAAATGTTGAGGGAAGGTGGGAAAATGGGAACACTAAGGCATTGCTGGTGAAGTTGTGAAATGATTCAACACTTTTGGAGAGCAAACTGGAACTATGGCCAAGAGACTATAAAATTATGAATACCCTTTGATCCAATAGTGTCTATTGGGTCTGTATCCCAAGGAAATCATAAAGGAAGGAAAAGAACCCACATTTGCAAAAATCTTTTTAGCCACTCTTTTTGTGTTAGTAAAGAATTGAAAAAGGAGTGGATGCCCATCAGTTTGAGAATGGCTAAACAAGCTGTGGTACATGAAGGTAATGGAATAATATTGTTTTATAAAAATGATAAAGAAGTTGATTATAGAAAGGATTGGAAAGATAAATACAAAGTGATACTAAGCAAAGCAAGCAGAAACAGGGATACATTGTATACAATAACAGCAAAAATGTGTGATGATCAGCTATCAAAGGCTTGGTTCTTGTCAGTACTTCAGTGATCTGAAGCACTCCCAATAGGCTTAAAACAAAAAAGGCTATCTGCATCCAGAAAAAAGATATAAGAAGACTGTATGTAAATCAATACATGCTATATTCACTTTTTTCTGTTTATTTATCTCTTCCATGTTTTTCTCTTTTGCTCTGATTTTTCTCTCCCATTATGATTCATAAAGCAAGGTCTATTAAAAATAAGTAAACTTACTACATTTAGCTCTCAAAAAATTTCCAATTGACTTTTTGGTTTATCTTTTCCTGGCAATTTACTGCATGTAATTTTTAATGCATTGTGATCTGAAAATGAAGTGTTTACTATTTCTGCCTTTCTGCATTTGATTGAGGATTTTATGCCCTAATACATGGTCAGTTTTTGTGCAAATGCCATGTAGTGCTAAAAAAAAGGTGTATTCATTTCTGTCCCTATTTAATTTTCTCTAGAGGTCTATCATAACTAGGTTTTCTAGGATTCAGTTAAACTACTTAGTTTCTTTCTTATTTATTTTGTGGTTAGATTTGTCTGATTCCCAGAGGGGAAGGTTGAGGTCCCCTACTAATATAGTTTTGCATTATATTTCTTCCTGTAACTGGCTTAAAATCTTCTCTAGGAATATGGCTACTCTACTATTACCACTTGGTATATATATGATTAGTACATTTGCTAATTAATTGTTTATGGTACCCTTTATCAAGATGTATTTTCCTTCCTTATCTCTTTTTGTAAGATCTATTTTTACTTTTGCTTTAACAGATCAGAATTGCAATCCCTGCTTTTTTTCTTAACTTCAGCTGAAACATAACAAATTCTATTTCAGCCTTTTACCTTTACTCTGTATACATCACTGTTAAATGGGTATCTTGTAAACAACATATTATAGGATTCTACATTTTAAACCAGTCTGGTATTAGCTTCCATTTTATAGGAGAGTTGATTCACTGTTATGATTACCAACTTTGTATTTCCCTCCATTCTATTTTCACCCTTATATATACTTTTGCTCTCTCTTTCTACCTTATCCATAGTTGTGTGGTTTTTTTTTTTGCCCACCCACTATTACCTTTGATCAAGCCTTCCTTTCTTCTCTTACCTTTTCTCCTAGTGTTTCTGCTTTCCCTTCTATTCTGCCCCTCCCTTTTTCTTTCCTCTTTCTCCTCCTACTTCTTTATAGAGTTAGATAAATTTCTATACTCAACTGAATGATTAAGTTATTTCTTCTTAGAAGTATAAAAAATAAGATCATGCTTCAGACAATACTCATTCCACCCTCCCATTTTCCCGAGATTGCAATAGGTTTGTTGCACTTGTGTATATTACCTAATTGTCCCATTATGCCTCAACTTTCCTCTTTTTCAAGTACAACCCTTTTCCCACCACTTAATGCCTTTTTATTTGATGGCATCACATCAGAGTCCATTTACAATCAAACTCGCAATCCGTATGATGCCCCTACCAGTGTCTATACCAGTGACAAATATAGTTCTCAAGAGTACATATATTTTTTTCCATCTAGAGATGGAAACAATTTAATCTTTAAAAAAATATGTATTTTCCCTGTATTTACCTTTTTATACTGTTCTTGAGTCCTATGTTTTTTAGATTAAATTTTCTGTATAGCTCTGTTTTTTTCAATAGAAATGATTTAAAATCTCTTACTTCACTAAAGCTCCATCATTTCCCCTGAAAGATGATGCTGAGTCTAGCTGGGTAGTTAATTCTTGGTTATAACCCTGGGTGCTTTACATTTAAAGACTGGAATAGTATGGTAATCCAGGCCATCCAATCCTGCCAGAACCTAGATGATCCTGACTGTTGCTCTTTAATATGTGAATTCTTTTTGTCTGGCAGTTTGCAATATCTTTCCTTGAGGTTGTAGTTCTAGAGTTTTGCAACAAAGTTCCTTGGGATTTTTCTTGTAGGATCTCTTTCTAAAGGTGTTCGAAGTATTCTTTGAGTAAGTATTTCCCCCTCTATTTCTAGAATATCAAGGCTGTTTTCCTTAAAGATCTCTTGAAGAAGGCTATCCAGGCTATGTCATGACCTTCAGATAGGCCAATATTTTTTTAATTGTTTCTTCTTGATCTGTTTTTCAGGTCAACTGTTTTTCCAATGAAGTATTTCAAATTTTCTTCCATTTTTTTCATTTCTTTTAGTTTAACTGATTCTTGCTGTCTCAAAGAGTTGTTAACTTCCATCTGTACTAATTTTTAATGTGTGATTTACTTATAAGTTTTTATATATCTTTTTTCCATTTGGTTTATTCTACTTTTTAAGAAGTTGTTTTCTTCAGACTTTTTTCCTTCCTTTTTCAGTCTGTTGACTCTCTCATGTATACTTTTCATTTTCTTTCTCATTTTTTCTTCTACCTTTCTTATTTGTCTTTTAAAGTCTTATGAGCTCTTCTAAGAAGCTTCTTTGGGCTTGAGACCAGTTTATCTCACTCTTTGATATTTCTTCTATGCACATTTTGTTCTCATCTGAGTTTATGTTTTGGTCTGCCCTGTCACCACAGTAGCATTCGATGGTCAAGGTTCTTTCCTTTTTCTTGCTTATTGACTTTCATTTTTGTTCTTTCCTATTTTTTTATTTACTTTTATTGTCAAGCTCTGCTCCTGAGGTGTAGTGGGAGCTGTCCCAAAATTCCTGTCCAACTCTGAGCCTTGGCTTTGAGCACAATACTCCCTTGTGTTTGCAGAGGGTAGCTTTGCCTGCTCTTTTCAGGAAACAGCCTTGTTTCCCAGAGTTTGCCTTTTGGGCTGGGACCGGAGGATACCCTCCTGCTGTGCTTTTCTACTGAGCCAGGACTGAGGGTATTAGTTGCTGATTTGCTGTAACTAAGACCCTCTCACTGGCTTTCCCAGAGTCATTCTGAATTGGGTTGAGCATCCTTTTCACCCCAGTGAGACTGATCTTTCTTGCAGTTTTTTTTTTTTTTTTTTCTGGTCTATCTTCAGCTGGAGAGTTTTTTTCATTCTGTTAGATTCTATTTAGAGGCATGGTTTCATGTAGTTTTCAAGGGGAAACTGGGAGAGCTTGAGCAGCTTCTTGGCTTCACTTTGCCATTTTGGCCCCATCCAGGGAAGGTTATTAACATTTTTTAAAAATGTGTTAATATGTTTAGTTTATTTTGGTAGACTACAAGTTCTGTAAGTTTAGGGATATTTCTTTAAGTTTTCTGTAGCATCCCTTCCCCAAAAACAACAATTGTATGTCTTGTACATATGTAAATCTCTGATTCCTCATGCTAACATTTCTAAAAATATGAAAACTGATTCTTCACACATTTCCTACTTTGAATTATTTTTTCTCTCATATATTTTTAACCCTGGTTTTGCAAAGATCATGCTAATTATATGTAAAAAATAATATTTTGAGTGTGAGCTCAGTCATATTTCCTGTCTAAAATTCAGTCTAGGTAGATATACAGGCTGTGCAGATGGCAATCAAATTGTGTCCTATCCCAACTTTTCAATAAGGAAACTGAGGCAGAAATATGTTAAATGATTTATCCCAGGTCTCACAACTATTACATATGTGAAGCAATGTGCAGACTCAGGTCTTCCTGACTCCAGGAATACCACAATATTTAGTGATTTCAATAAAAAATAAAAATTAAAAAAACATAAGAAAAAGAGAGTGAAAATTATTGAAGTAGCAAAGTAATTAAAATAATTTTAGTGTTTAATTTCTTGCAAAATGCTTTATATATACTATCTCAATTTATCTTTACTATAGCTGCAAGAGATAGAAATTTTGGATAATATTATTTAGATACTCTGTTAAGTATTGAAAATCTTATATTTGTTTCCCAAGTTGACAACCCAATGTGGTATGCTAGTGGTACTTATTCAGTGGGTTCATGAGCTCCTTGCGTGTTTACAATGGTGATTCAAATTGTTTAAATACTCTTTGATAGTACCATAAATATTTGGTTATTGCAAAATACCATGAATAGTATATTGAATTGCTCTGAAATTGAAAATGCAATATATTGTTTTGAAAGCTGTTCATAGAACAAAATAATGTTCAGCAGGACTTATAATTTGGAAAAGGCAATGGTTTTGAAGTAAAACAAATGAATTTTGAATCCAAGATCTATTACATTTTACTCGCTTTGAGTAAATCTCATTTTGGATGGGGAAGGGGAGTATCTTATTTTTTTCATCTATGAGATCAGGATTTGGGATCAAGTCTTTCTGAGTTTTAGAATCTTTTCTCTCAATCTACCATTATCCCTAAGTCTATATTTCATGTTTCCTACCAGGCTTAGGTTATTAAACTGCTTCTCCATTTATATTGTGGCTCAACTCCATTCATTTTCTCTCCCATCCTCCAGTATTATCCTTTTTTTTATCAGGATTATTATTTTATTTTTATTCTTTTTATCATCTTCATCCTCTATCTTATTTAGAAAAATTTCCTTCAAATTTTGGCAATATCATAATTTTCTTATTTGTAATATTTAATCAAATAATCATAATTTAAAAGTTTTGGAGTTGGAAAAGTAGTTAAAAATGTTTTATATAAAATCAGGAGTTCTTCAACTCTGAGATACCACTACACACCTATCACATTGGCTAAGATGACAGGAAAAGATAATGAGGAATGTTGGAGGAGATGTGGGAAAACTGGGACATGGATACATTGTTAGTGGAACTGTAACCAGATCTAACCATTCTGGAGAGCAATTTGGAGCTATGCTCAAAAAGTTATCAAACTGTGCATACCCTTTGATCCATCAGTGTTTCTATTGGGCCTATTTCCCAAAGAGATCTTAAAGGAAGGAAAGGGATTCACATGTGCAAAAATTTTTGTGGCATCCCTTTTTGTAGTGGCTAGGAAGTGGAAAATGAATATATGTCCATCAATTGGAGAATGGCTGAATAAACTATTGTATATGAATGTCATGGAATATTATTGTTCTGTAAGAAACGACCAGCAGGATGATTTCAGAGAAGCCTGTAGAGACTTGCATGAACTGATGTTAAGTGAAATGAGCAGAACCAGGAGATCAATATACACAGCAACAAGATTATGTGATGATTAATTCTGATGGACATGGTTCTCTTCAACAATGAGATGTTTCAAAACAGTTACAGTTCTTCAGTGAAGAAGAAAGCCATATATACCCAGGGAGAGGCCTATGGGATCTGAGTGTGGACACCAACATAGCATTTTCACACTCTTTATTGATGTTTGCTTGCATTTTCTTTTCCTTCTCAGGTTTTTTTTTTTCCTTGTAAATCCAATTTTTCTTGTACAGTAAGATAACTGTATAAATATGTATACATATATTCAATGTGTCAAGTATTTTAACATAATTAATATGTATTAGACTTCCTGCCATCTAGGGGAGAGGGTGGGGGAAAGGAGGGAAAAATTTATAGCTTTGCAAAGGTCAATGTTGAAAAATTACCCATGCATATGTTTTGCAAATAAAAAGCTTTAATAAAAAATGTGAACAAAAAAAATAATAATAAAACCAGGAGTCCTTGACCTGGAGCCTATGAACTTATTTTTCATAGCCATTTTAACATAATTTATTTCTTTATTAATCCTTTTTATTTCATACATCTATAATTATGCATATAGGCATATTTTTTTCTAAGTATTTCTTTGATGACAAAAGAGTTCACAGACTTCAGTGGACTGATCAAGAGATACATGATTCAAAAAATTTTGAGAATATTCCAGATAAATATTATTTCTGCATCTTTTATAATTTTAGGCTGACTGTTCTTTTCTGATTGATATTGAAGTCCATATAGAAGCAAACAGAATGTAGAAACTACTGTTTCCTGAACCCTTTTCTGGAAAATGTTTTCTTCAAAGGTAACAGTTAATTTAGACCATTTTATCTAATTAGCTCCCAAAGTCTGCTTTGCATCAGTCTTTATAAGTCATACAACAATGGAGTAAGGAGACATAAAATATTAATAATATGCATCATTAACTTTTTCCCTACTCATTCATTAGGAAAAGGTCATATAATAGATGGGAATTATATTTATTTTAAAAAATCTCCATCAATTATAGCATACTATTTTTACAGTAATGCAGGCTGGAAATTCTTCTGTAATTTCTGTTCTTAGACAGTTACTTGGGAGTATTGAAACATTAAGTGGTTTGTCCACAATCATGCAGATAATATTGTATGTTCTAGAATAAAAATGGAACATGGTCTTCTGAACTCTGCACTCATCTATCTACAATTCTGCATTACCACTTAATGTGAGTTTTGGGGTGTATGTGTTTTGAAAACTATATTTTAAAATATGCATTTTAACATATTAGTCCAAAGTTTTATGTATTAATATTCCAAATTGTGAATATCATTTCCTGTAAAATTCAATATGGCTTGAATTTATTTATTATAATTCATAACATTATATTGTGACAAAGAAATAATTGAAAATATACTTTATATCCCATAAAATCAGAGAAGGCTTTTATTTATTAAAGAACCCCTATCTTATGTAGGAAAAAGACCAGACAATATTGAACTTGATGCAGCAGGATAGGGATAACTAGGTGGCACAGTGGATAGAATGTAGGACCTGGAATCAGGAAGACTCAGTTTCAGGAATTCAAATCCAACCTCAGACACTTACTAGGTGTGTGACCTTGGGAAAATTACTAAACACTATTTGCTTCAATTTCATCATATTTAAAATGAGTTGAAGAAGGAATCAGCAAAGCACTGTGGTATCTTTACTTAAATAAATCATAAATTAGGTTATGAAGAGTTGGACATGACTGCCACAACAAAATATGTATAGCTTTTTATGAAATGATCCCCTGTCCTACTCTATCCCTGACCCCATTAATGCATGTCATTTAAGCTACTAGTCAATCACTGCAGTATTTTATATTATTTACCACTCTTTCTTTATCATGTCACCTCTTTCATGAAGATTTTATGAGCAAGAGCTTGGAATTATATGGTAAAATTTACAAATATAAGATATGAAAAATAGGTAGCACTTTATCTGAAAAAAATATTAAGGGGTTTCAGTAGAAAGCAACTTTAATATACCTAAATAGTGTGGTATAGCAATGAAAAAAATCTAATGCAAATTCAGTTTACACCAAGAAAATTATAGTATTGAGAACTAGGGATGTGATAGATCCATTAAACTCTGCATTATTCCTATAATACCTGAACACTGTTTTCAATTATAGACTCTATATTTTAGGAAGAGTATTATCAAACTAAAAAGCATGCAAGACATAGACAAATTGGATAATGAAAGACTTTAATATCCACAAAAAGATTAGGTGAAAAAACTGGAGATACTTGACCTGGAAAAAGACTTGACATGATAGCTGGAATGTAGTATAACTTCTTCATCTTGGCCCTAAGAGGAAAAATAAATGAAATGGATAGTTTTTTTTTTTTTTTGTTTTGTTTTTTCCTGAGGCAATTGGGGTTAAGTGACTTGCCCAGGGTCACACAGCTGTTACGTGTCTGAGACCAAATTTGAACTCAGGTCCTCCTGACTTCAGGGCTGGTGCTCTATCCACTGCGCCACCTAGCTGCCCTAGAAGTTTCAAAGAAACAAATTTGGATTTAACATAAGGAAAAATTCATTAAAATCAGTGCACTTAAGTTTAAAATATCAATCGCACAGAACTGAGAATTTTTTTTTTCTACAACAATTTTGAAAAGGCATAGGAACATTGGTGGATTGCAAGTTCAATATGGTAACAATAGAAGTAAGTTGACAACTCACCTCAATTCAATTTAATTAATCCTATATTTATTGAGTCCTTTTTATGACCAAGGCATTTGAATGATTCACAAGAGAGAAAAAATTCCCTTTATAATTAAAAAAATCAATAGAATTATATGAAATCTTTAAATAAAGCTTTTATAAGGTACATCATATAATAGGCAAAGGAACTATAAAGACAAAATATTCTAGCAAAATTTGAGAATGCACACACAAATATATGTAAATATATATATGTATATATACATATACATATACACATGTGCATATGCATGTAGGTATGTATGTGTTAACCTGGGGAAGATGGTTTCAGGAAAGGATTTATAGAGAAAATGACAAAAAAAAATGGCAGGGAATTAATGAATGACTTCATTGGAAATATGGACTTTTTCTGACATGATTAAGGAATATTATTCTCTCAGCTTAAAAGATTTATTATTAAAGATTTATTATTATTTTTTGCTAGAGACAGGAAAACCAACTAATCCTTGTAATAAAACAAGTAAAAGAGAAAGAGATACTGAATTAAAGTCATGGGTACATGAATGGAAAGGATAATTAGTTAGCAAAGTGCCTATAGGGCCAGGCCTTCAGTCAGAAAAAAATATTTTCTTGAGTTCAAATTTGGCTTCAAATATTTAACAGCTGTATTATCCTGTGAGAGTCACTTATCCACTTTTGCCCCACTTTCCTCATCTATGGAATGATCTGAAAAAATAAATGGCAAATTACTTCAGTATCTTAATCAAGAAAACATCAAATGATAAGTTCTTGGAGACTCAGACATGACTCATTATGACTAAAAATGACTGAACAGAAGCAACAACAATTATGAGAATAGAGAATAAAAAGATATGTTGTGGAGTTAGAATTTATTGGACTGGATAAATCATTTGACCTAGAAGGCAAGGGAAAAATAAAATTTTAATATAGATTTGAAATTTCAGAATGAATGGTATGAAAAGGGAAGATTTTGACGTGAAGATGATTTGTTTTGGATTGTATTGAGATGAGAGAAGGACATATTGATAGACATGTTCAAGCAAATATGAGTGGAGTTTAGAAAAAAGTAACATTGAGTACAGAGATGGAAGGATTCATTACAAAATTCTATCTTCCAATGAACCTCTAATCTCATCCATATTAGCTCAAAAAGGTAAAAGTGTTCCAATGTGTCCAGGGTCATCTCTATTAGTGCTGATCTATATCTTGCTACTGGACTAAGATTATTTCAGAGGAGAATATGAAGCAAGGGACTTTTTATCACCCCCCCCCTTCATTTGAATGCAATTCAATTGCCTGTCATGGCTTCACTTCCCTGATTGTTTGGATCCTCAGAATGAGTGGCAAACAACTAATGAAAGCCTCAGGCAATAGATCTTAATTACTCAAACTACATGAACTGTCCTCTTTCTACAATCATGTATTTCTACAGTGACATGATTTACATTTTTTTTGCCTATAGGTCACTATTAGAATATGCTGCAGATGATACAATATTTCTTGTATGCTTCAAATGCTCATTGATTTGTTCAGAAATTTGAATTCTCGGAGAATATAGTGTTCCAAGAGTCTCAACCATATCCCACAGGTGTAAGAACACCTGTGTTTCAAGGAGGCAACTTAGTGTCTTTACATTCAGTTGAGAATTTTTGAAGTTTATTTCAACTAGTTAAGAAAGATGAAAGATGAAATTAAACAGAAAAAAAAGTTTAACTTGGGGACTTTTTATGTCTTTTCCCCATGCCAGACTTATAGAACTATTACATGTCTAATTAAAATTCTCTTTCTTTTCCTTCAATCCCCTTTATACCTTGAATTCTCTTTGAAGTTCCTAACAACTTTACAGAAATTCCTTCTCAACCCCTCAATTAGTCTTAAGTGCCAACAAATTTTAGATACTGTAGAAAACATAAAAGGCACAATCTCTGCCCTCAAGGAGTATACATGCTAATGGAACTATGCTTATAGTGGGTGGAAATGAATTAAAAACCCAGCTAATAACTCAAGACTATTTTTTTTAATTTGTCCAATACAGTTACTAATAAGCAGATGTAGGTTACCTAGCTGAAGTTGAAGTATAGAGAAGAAACATTTCATGCATTGATGTGATTATTTTTGCTATTTCTCTCAACCTCTAGCAGTCTACTTGAATAGTCATAAAGCAATTATGTTATCCCAGACATTTTTAGATTGATTCTTACTACATATCATCTCTGTTGTATAATTTTATTTGTGAATACATTTTAACAAAGATTCTCATTCTGTCTCTTTTTTCTAAGTCAATCATATTTGGACAAATAAGGATAGTAAAAATAGGAAATCATAGATCGTGAAATCTGAGGATAAACAGGAAATTTAAATTTAAAATTTATCTAAGGCAACCTTTTTATTTAACAGATTTTAGACTTGAGACATGGGAAGGATAAACATTTAGCAGAAAAACAAAATAAGTATTTTTCTACCTCAATCGTTTGATTTTATGGGAATTTGAGAGTCAAAGAGTCAGCATGATTTAAATAAGGTCACATGACTAGCAGAGCTGGGATTGAAACATAGCTCTTTTTCAAATCTGACACTTTTGTCATACTGGCTTCCAGTACAGAGAATTGTGCAAGAACATTGTAAAGAATTTAAAAATCATCTAGTTAATTTTGGCATTATACAAAACGATATCTAAACTTAAACATGTTTTAAATGGATATGGTCACATTAGCAGAACATATAAAGTAGAGACTTAATTGTAATATATTATGCTTCCTTTTTAAAAAATTACTATCTTTTTATAGCATGCTAACCAGCACTCTACAAATGGACTAGATTAACATACCACTGGTAATAGTAGTAGTAGTAGTAGTAGTAGTAGTAGTAGTAGTAGTAGTAGTAACATCTATATAATACTTTAAGCTTGTTGAAACAAAGCACTTCAAAGATATTATTTCATCTCATCCACACAAGGAGTCTGGAAGGTAGATGCTATTATTATCTCTATTTTGAAAATAGTTGAACTGAGATAGTCAATGGAAGTTACTTGCCCAGTGTGACAAATGCAGTAAATGTCTAAATTGAAATTTGAAGTCAGCACTTTTGGACTGCAGTTCCCAGCATTCTATCCATCTTGCTACAATAACTATTTGAAACATAATAGTTACTTTTACTGTTCTTTGTGATATGGTTCTTTCTAAGAAAATGTACAGTGTTTTTCCTGAAGAACACCTGCCAATGTCTGAAACTATCAGTTTTTGTGACAGAAGAATATATTTAGATATAGTATTGCTTTCACTACAATCTCCTTTGTTTTGCTAATAAAACAACAAATACCCCTGCCCTTTCTTGCAGTTTAATGTATATAGTATCAATCCAAGAAACACTTTACTTAGAGATTTCTGTGTTGCATCTCTATAGAAGCACCAGAGGTCAAAGAATGAAGAAAGGAAGAAACTCTGTTCATTTCTTCCCTTTTTTTCTAACTTGACTTTTCCATTTCTGATTATTGTCTATATTTGTTGTTAGTGCAAGTGCTAAATTGGCCTTTCTCAGAGGTCTCCTAAGTTCTTGTCCAAAACCTCACTTTAGAGGATGATTAGTTTTTATGCAATAGTAATACAGCATGATTAATGTGGAAATATTTTTTCATAATTACACAAGATTAGCCTATATCAAATTCTTTGCTGTCTAGATTAAAGGGGAGAGAAGGAAGCAAGAAAGGAAATGTGGAACTCAAAATCTTATAAAAATCAAGGTTCAAAACTATTTTTCCATACAATTGGAAAAAAAGTTAAAATATTTACAAAAAACACAAAAAACAAAAATAACACAACAACAAAACTATTTTATACTTTACCCTTTTCAAATTTTAACATATAACCACAGTATCCCTTACATTGTGAAGTTATTTGTGTTATTTCTTCCATTAGAAAGTTAAAAAAAAACATATCACCTCAGTAGGAATATTTGATTTCATAGTTGTAGAGAACTTGTATGGAAGACTCCCTTTAATGATACAGAATGTAACTTGTCTAAAATTTATAGTTTTTTTTTAAACTAACTAATATACTGATAAGTCAATGGGCTCTTCCATTACTTCATAGCTAATATTTGTCAGAGGAACAACTTCAGTACATATCTTGCTGAATTTTAGGCAATCCTTCTATGTACTCTATTCATTTCTATCATCCTGCCTCTTAGAATAAAGAGAGATTTTAGCTGATAATTATAAATGACTTTCTGAAAATGACACAAACCTGAGATTATTTCCTACATAGAAAATATAAAAAGCTGCTTTATGACATGCAAAATATACATTTATGCAACTATTCATTCAAATTGGAATAACTTTTAATGACATAAATTATATCATCAAAGTGTTTTGTATGGACATATTGAATGTTATGAGGTATTATTTAAGCAATGGACAATATATGGAATATATTTTAGAAATAATTGAAAAAGTATAACAAATTACTCAAGTGGAATCATCCTTTAGACATCATCACTATAAATTCTGGACACAAATTCAGGACATAATTGCTCTTCAGAGAAATAATTTTCTCTACTATTGTGTGAGTAGAGTAGAATTGGAAGTGGAAGGAAACTTAGACTTGTGCTTTCATGAAAAGTTAAAAATTTTTTGAGAAGTAAAAAATAGTCATATTTATTTATATTTATCTTTAGTATTGGATAAAAAAGATATAGTCAGAGATCATTTAACTATTAACTGAAGAATACTCAGTTATAAAAAGGGTAGCAAATATGTGCATTGAAAATATCATAAATTCATTCTACTACTAAGTTAATCTATCATACCACTTGGTTCTCCAGCCTGGTATCTGAGTCAAAATTAGAGAAGGCCTGAAGCTCCTTATGACTCTATTGTATCTGGGTGGTTCCTTAAGTCTCCTGAGTCAATTAAATCTTGAAGAATAATATTTCAATATATATTTTTTAAAAAGTCTGACAAGTTGTATAGGACTGGAGAGTGTGGTGGATTTGGGATATTATTTTCAGCACCATTTATAGTTATGCCAATATATACATATATGTCAACATATACACACATATACATATGTATATGCATATGCATATTTATCTATATGTGTAGATAACATTGATATAAATTTCTGATATATTATACATGCAAAGATATTATATATTTATTACATACTGGTTATATTGTATATTATGTGATAAGGATATTATATGTACATAAATATATAGCATATTTTATGTTATATATGCATATATATATATGTGCATACATACATGGGAAAACATGTATTAACTATCTATCTCTTTGTGAAATTAAATACCTAGACTTAAGGAAGTCCTGCAAATATTTATTTAGACAAAAATAACTTCTTGAGCTTGAGAGTTCTGTTTTTCTATTTTTCTCCTCATAAATGGTGAGAGAGAAAAAATGTTTAAAAATAAAATTAAATGGTTGTTATTTCATTACTTTCTTGATGTACTTTATTGGTTTATTAATAATACCTTCAAATTTATGAGGATATATACATTTCAAAACTTGAATGAATCTGTGAATTCTTTGTTGCATTTATTTCTTCCACTGATGCAAATTGTAAACAAAACAAGGCTTCTCATTTTGTTATTTTTGCTCATATACTCCCATGAATTCACCACAAAGGTTCATCCCAAATCTTGAGAACCTTCCTTATGTTTCTCCATTGACTAATCCCTATGCTAAATAAATCTTATATCCTAAATATGTTTAATTGTTCAACTAATAGTTGTCATATAATTACACAAAATCATGTAGTATTTGTATGGACATTTCAGTGTCACTAAATGTATGTATACATGATGAACTAATAGAACTAAAGTAATAACTTAATGACCTAAAATAAAAGTAGACGGATACTGAATTTACTTGTAATGGACAGAATTTGTGATTTAACTGAGATCTGCAAATTTTGTTTGTTCTATTTTGTTTATTTGTTTTGCTTTTCTTTGTATCTCTGCAGCTTAGCACAGTGGCTTATACATAAAAGATACTTTAAAAGTATCTAATGACTGACACTAGTATAAGAGATTTAAATCTGCTGAAATGAGAGTCTCAAAGGGCTGCACAATAATTATGTGTAAGAGCAACAAAGCTCTTGATGAGTCTAAGGCCAACTTTTTAAACATCACATCACCCTCCCCATATTCTTCTTGACTGCTTCACACATATATCTATGTATTTTTGTATATATGCACGTGGAATTATATTTATTTCTAAACACATATACAAATATGTAAATAATCATTATATTTAAATATTAAATTATTTATACAAATATGAAGCTGTGTAAGTTCAAAGTGGAGGAGTTGAATGAGGGAACAGCCTCAGATAGTTCAGATTACACTGTGAGATTTATCTGTAATGATACATAATAAAGATATATAAACACCATTACCTATCACCTATCTTTCTTTCCCTATTCTTCAAAGCTTTGTGCACTTCATTGTCATATGGTTTTAAAAGTTAATTTAAAGTTCATGGCCTAGTTACAAAAGGAGTTTAAAAAGGTAACTGAAGAAAACAACACTTTAAAAATAAGAATTGAACAAATGCAAGTGAATGACTCAATAAGACTTCAAGAATCAGTCAAACAAAAACAAAAAAAATGAAATTTAGAAGAAAATATGAAATATCTCCTAGGAAAAACAACTGACTTGGAAAATAGACCTAGGAGAGACAATCTAAGGTTATTGGACTTCCTGAAAGCCATGATGAAAAAAAGAATCCAAACACTATTTTCCAGGAAATCCTGAAAGAAAACTGCCCTGAGATTGTAGAATCAGAAGGCAAACTCACCATTGAAAGAATTCACCAATCATTTCCTGAAAGAGACCCCAAAATTAAAACCCCAAGGAATATCGTGGCTAAATTTCAGGACTATAGCACCAAGGAAAAGATTCTGCTAGCAGCTAGAAAGAAACAATTCAAATACCAAGGATCAATAATTAGAATCACACATGATCTGTCAGCCTCCACATTGAAGGATCGAAGGGCCTGGAACCAGATATTCCGAAGGGCAAAGGAACTTGGATTACAGCCAAGAATAATCTATCCAGCTAGAATGAACATTATCCTCCAGGGAAGAACATGGTCATTCAATGATATAGGTGAATTTCACCTATTTCTAATGAAAAGACCAGATCTGAACAAAAAATTTGACATCCAAACACAGAACTCAAGAGATGCATAAAAAGGTAAAAAAGGAAAGGACTCTTGAAAACTTTATTTCTACTAGGGGACACAAAGTTTGGGGGTATAATTAACTAGATATTACTTTGATAATATGAAAAAGAGAACTAGAGGGGGAAAGGTTGTTATACCGGGGAAAAGATGGAAAAACTGGTAAAATAAGCTCTAAAAAAAAGGAG
>JAJPUD010026531.1:0-16410 GCA_023553655.1 Myrmecobius fasciatus
ATGATTTCAGAGAGGCCTGGAGAGACTTGCATGAACTGATGCTGAGTGAAATGAGCAGAACCAGGAGATCATTATATACAGCAACAACAATACTATATGATGATCAATTCTGATGGACATGGCTCCCTTCAACAATGAAATGTTTCAAACCACTTCCAATTGTTCACAGAAGAAAGCCATATACACCAAGAGAGAGGGATGTGAAATGTGGACCACAACATAACATTCTCATACTCTTGATTGATGTTTGCTTACATTGTGTTTCCTTTATCTGATATGTCTTTTGTGTAGATAAGATTTTTCTTGCACAACAATAAGTTTGGAAATATGTATACATATATTCTATTTGCCAAATATTTTAACATAATTAACATGTAGTGGATATCCTGCCATCTAGAGAAGGGGTGGGGAGTTGGGGGGAAAATTTTTGTAATAGAAAACTATGTAAGGGTTGATGTTGAGGAATTACCCACACATATGTTTTACAAATAAAATAAAATTAAAAAAAAAAGATATCCTAGTGTTCTCAAAACTGGGCCAATAGGCCAAAAACTTTGGTAAAATCTAAGCTAGAAAACCTTCAAATAGGATTTGATGATAATTTGTTAAGAAATTGATGAGGCTCATAAGATTTTAAAGCTCAATCTAAAAGCAACTTCAGAAACTATATCATCTGATAACTTCATTTTAGAGATGAGAAAACTGAGTGGTTAAGAGTTTTGTCCATGATCACATAGGTATCAAGTGTCAGTGGAAGTATTTGAGAACTTCTTAAAAGCTCTTTTTGTATTTTTTTTCCCCAAGGCACTTTATGAATTTAACAGAAAGCAACAACCATAACATTTCAATATTTTAATACATAAATGGAAAGGAACATTTATGCTAAAAAAATCAAGATCTTTCTGTAGTTTTTAATAATAGTATCATAGTCTCGCACTGGAGTCTAGCCTTGGGATCTTTACACCAAATTAATTGATCTCTTTTCATCCTAAAGTATAGTAATATTTCTTCTTCTAGTATTAGCAATTATATTTTCATATGACTTGAGGGAAAAAGTCAAGAAGTTTGCCAATGCCTTCAAATCTATTTTGAAAGATGAGTAAAGCTTAGGCTCTAAATTTGTGAATTCCCATGGTATGAAAAATAAAATCCAACATTTTTTTGGAAGATTTCTGGCTTTTTTTATTAAAGCTTTTTTTTTTCCCAAAGCATATGCATGGATAATTTTTCAGCATTGACACTTGCAAAATTTTGTGTTCCAATTGTTCTCCTTTCCCTCAACTTCCTTCCCTAGATGGCAAGTAATCCAATATATGATAAACATAGGAAAAATATATGTAAATCCAATATAGGCATACATATTTATATAATTATCTTGCTGTAAAAGAAAAATAGATTAAAAAGTTAAAAAATTGAAAAAGAAAATAAAATTCAGGCAAATAACAACAAAAGAAGTGAAAATTCTAGTTGGGAATCACATTCAGTTCCCACAGACCAGACCTCACTGATTGTAGATGCCTCTTATTTTCATAAGATCATTGGAACTGGCCTAAATCATCTCACTATTGGGAAAAGCCAGAATTGATCATTGTATTATCTCACTGTTGCCATGTACAATGATCTCCTGCTTCTGTTCATTTCACTTAGCATCAGTTCATAGAAATATCTCCAGGTATCTCTGAAATCATCCTGTTGATCATTTCCTTTAGAACAATAATATTCTATAATATTCATATACCATAACTTATTCAGCCATTTTCTAACTGATGGGCATCCACCCAGTTTCCAATTTCTTGCCACCACAAAAAGGGCTGCCACAAACATTCTGGCTCCCTTCCCCTCCTTCAAGAACTCTTTGAGATATAAGCCCAGTAGAAACACTGCTGAATCAAAAGGTATGCACACTTTAATAACCTTTTGAGCATAGTTCCAAATTGCTTTCCAGAATGATTAGATCTATTCACAGTTCCACCAGCAGGGTATTAGTGTCCTAGTTTTCCCACATCCCCTTCAATATTTGTCATTATCTATCCCTGTCATCTTAGTAATTTGAGATGCATGTAGTGGTACATCAGGGTTGTCTTAATTTGCTTTTCTTTAATCAATAGAGATTTAGAACACCTTTTCATATGACTAGAAATAGTTTCAATTTGTTCATCTGAAAATTGTCTGTTCATATCATTTAACCACTTAGCAATTGGAGAATGGCTTGAATTATTATAAATTTTAGTCAATTCTCTCTATATTTTTAGAAATGAGGACTTTATCAAAATCCTTGAACATAAAAATGTTTTCCCAATTTATTACTTCCCTTCTAATCCTGTCTGCATTACTTTTGTTTGTACAAAACTTTTTAACATAAGATAATCAAAATTAACTATTTTGTTTGTTCAATAATGAATTCCAGTTGCTCTTTGGCCACAATTGTTTTTTCCTTTTCCACAGAACTGACAGGTAAACTATCTTTTGCTCTTTTAATTTACTTATGATATCACTCTTTGTGTTTACATCATGAACCTATTTTGACCTTATCTTGCTTTATATTGTTAGGTGTGGGTCAATGCCTACTTTCTGCTGTACTGGTTTCCAATTTTCTAGCAGTTTTTGTCAAATAGCTAGTTTTTATCCCCAAAGCTGGAATCTTTGGGTTTCACAAACTCTAGATTATAATAGTCATTAACTATTTTGTCCAGTGAACTTAACCTATTTCCTTAATCGACTATTCTATTTCTTAACCAGTACCAAGTGGTTTTGAGACCACTGCTTTGTAATACAGTTTTAGGTCTGGCAGAGCTAGTCCACTTTCACTGATATTTTTTTCATCAATTCCCTTGAAATTTTTGACCTTTTGTTCTTATAGATGAACTTTGTTATTATTTTTTTCTAGATCTGTACAATAATTTCTTGGGAGTTTGATTGGTATGGCATAAATAAATAGATTGATTTAGGTAGTATAGTCATTTTTATTATATTCACTTAGCCTACCCATGAGCACTTTATAATTTTCCAACCAATTAGATCTCACTTTATTTGTACAAAAAGTGTTTTGCAGTTGTGTTCTTATAGTTCCTGACTTTCCCTTGGCGAATAGATTCCCAAATATTTTGTACTATTTAAATTATTTTAAATAGAATTTCTCTTTGTATCTCTTACTGCTGGAATTTTTTGGTAACATATAAAGATGCTAATGATTAAGGTGGATTTCTTTTGTATTCTGCAACTTTGCTTAAGTTGCAAATTTTTTCTCGTAGTTTATTAGTTGATTCTCTAGAGTTCTCTAAGAATACCATTATATCATCTGCAAAGAGTGATAATTTGGTTTCCTTATTATCTTTTCTAATTCCTTTAATCTTTTTTTCTTCTCTTATAGCCAAAGCTAACATATCTAATACAATATTGAATAGTAATGGTCATATTGGGCAATCTTATTTCTCCCCCGCCCCGGTATTATTGGTAATGGTTTTCGTTTTCCCCATTACATATGATGCTTGCTGGTGGTTTTAAATAAATACTACTAATCATTTTTTTCCACTGAGGCAATTGGGGTTAAATGACTTGCCCAGTGTTACACAGCTAGGAAGTGTTAAGTGTCTGAGACTAGATTTGAAGTCAGCTCCTCTTGACTTCAGGGCTGATGCTCTTGGCTACTAAACATTTTAAGGAAAACTGTTCATTCCTATAATCTCTAGTATTTTAATAAGAATGAGTGTTGCATTTTATCAAATGCTTTTTCTGCATCTATTGAGATAATCATATGATTTTTGTGAGTTTGGTTCTGGATATAGTCAATTATGCTAATAGTTTTCCTAATATTGAACCAGCCTTTCAATGCTGTTATAAATCCTATGTGGTCATGATGTATTATCCTGGGGATGACTTTCTGTAATCTCTTTGCTAATATTTTATTTAAGAATTTTGCATCAATATTCCTTATGAAAATTGGTCTATAATTTTCTTTCTTTCTTTTCTCTCTACCTGGTTTAGGTATTAGAACCATATCTGTGTCATAAAAGGAATTTGGCCATGAAATTCCTTTCCTTATTTTTTTCAAATAGTTTATATATTATTGGAATTAATTTTTCGTTGAAGGTTTGGTATAATTCACATATAAATTCATCTGGCCCTGGAGATTTTTTTTTTAGGGAGTTGATTAATTAGCTCATTCAATCACCTTTTCTAAAATGGTACTATTTAAATAATGTATTTCCTCTTCTGCTAACTTGGGTAATCTATATTTTTCTATCTATTGCTTCACTTCACTTAGAACATCAATTTTATTGCCATATAGTTGTGCAAAATAACTCCTAATTGTTGCTCTAATTTCCACTTTGTTGGGGGAAGGTTGTCTCTTTTCTTTTTTTGAGACTAACAATTTGATTTTATTCTTTCCTTTTTTTAATCAAATTAACTGAAGGTTTATCTATTTTGTTTTTTTTTTTACAAAACCAACTCAGTTTTATTTATTAATTTGATAGTTATCTTGCTTTCAATTTTATTGATCTCCACTTTCATTTTTATAATTTCAAATTTGGTATTTAATTGGGTGTTTTTAATTTGATCTTTTTCTAGCTTTTTTAGTTGCTATCCCAGTTTATTGATCTTATCTTTCTTGATTTTATGCAAATAAAAATCTATACATATAAAATTTCCCCTAATTATACCTTTGGCTGCATCCCTCAAATTTTGGTATGTTGTCTCATTGTTATTATTCTCTTGGATGAAATTATTGATTGTGTCCATGATTTTTTTTTTACTCACTCCTTCTTTAGGATTAGATTGTTCAGTTTCCAATTAGGTGTTGGTCTATTTTCTCCTGGCCTTTTATTGCACATAATTTTTATTGCGTCATGATCTGGAGAAAATGCATTTACTTTTCCCCCCTTTCTGCATTTGATTTTGAGGTCTTTATGCCCTAATATATGGTCAATTTTGGTACAAGTTCCCTGAAACACTGAAAAAAAAATGTATTTATTTCTCTCCCCATTAAATTTCCCCCAAAAATTTTACAAACCCACCTTTTCTGGTGTTCTATTTACCTCCTTAACTTGTTTCTTATTTATTTTGTGGTTTGATTAATCTAGTTTTGAGAGAGAAAGGTTGAGATCTTCCACTAGTATAGTTTTGCTGTCTATTTCTTTTTGCAGCTCTTTTAACTTCTCCTATAGGAATTTGGGTGCTATACCACTTGGTACATATATGTTTAGTATTATTACTGGTTTGTTATCTGGGGTATCCTTTAGTAATATACAGTTTCTTTCCTTATCTCTTTGAATTAGATCTATTTTTGCTTTTACTTGATCTGATATCAGGATTGCTATGCCTGATTTTTTTTTTTATTTCAGCTGAAACATAATAAATTCTGCTCCAGCTTTTTTCCTTTCCTCTGTAGTATCACTTTGCTTTAAATGTGTTTTTTGTAAACAATATATTGTAGGATTCTGGCTTTTAATCCAGTCTGCTATCTACTTCCATTTTATTGGAAGGTTTATCTCATTAACATTCACAGTTAAAATGAATAATTCTGTATTTCCCACCATCGTATTTACCACAGCTTATGCTTTTCTCTTTCCTTTCCTACTTTCCTTCTTCCCTAGTATTTTGCTTCTAATCATCACCTCCCTCAAACAGCCCTACCCCTTTACAGCCCCTCTCCCTTTCTTATAACTTTCCCTTCTATTTTCCCTTCTATTAGCCTCCCCTTTTCCTTTCCCTTTTCTCTTCCCATTTTCCTGTTAGATGAGATAATTTTTTTCTGTGCAACCAAATATGTTTAATATTCTCTCTTTGAGTCAAGTCTGATGAGAGTAAAATTCGCACAATATTCATCCCTCTCTCTTCTTTTTAATAATTATAATAGGTCTTCTTTGCCTCTTCATGAGATGCAATTTTCCTCATTTTACCTACAATTTTTCCTCTTTTTTCCAATACAATATCCTTTCTACCTCTTCTTTCTTTTTATATTATCACAGTAAAATCAAATTATACCTGAACTCTCTAATCATACCCATAACAGAAATCTAGTTCTCAAGAGTTCTTGCATTTTTGCTTTTTTATGCTTCTCTTGACTTCTGTATTGGAAGGTCAAATTTTTTGTTCAGCTCTGATCATTTCATCATAAATAATTGAAAATCTCCTGTATCATTGAATATCCATCTTCTTCCCTGAAAGATAATGCTCATTTTAATTGGAAAGCTTATTCTTGGCTTTATTTCAAGTTTCTTTGATTTTTACAGTATAAGATTCCAAGCCTTTTGATCCTTTAAGGGGGAAACTGCTGTGTCCTGAGTAATCCTGATTGTGGCTCCTTGATATTTGAATTTTTTTTTCTGGCTGCTTACAATACTTTTTTATTGTTTTGACTGTTCTGTTATTTATCTATCATATTTCTTGGAGTTTTTATGTTGCAGACCCTTTCAGGAGGTGATTGATAAATTCTTTCAATGCCTATTTTTAACTTCTGATTCTAGGATATCAAGGCAATATTACTTGATGATTTCCTGAAAGATAATGCCTATGCTTTTTTTTTTTTTTCATCATGGTTTTCAGGAAGTCAAATAATTCTAAGATCCTCTCTCCTAGGTCCATTTTTAAAGTCAGTTGTATTTCTAGTGAGGTGTTTTACAGTTTCTTCTATTTTTTTTTGGTTTTGTTTGATTGATTCTTGATGTCTCATTGAGTCATTCATTTCCATTTTTTCAGTTCTAAGTTTTAGTGAATTATTTTCTCCAATTACCTTTTTAGTTCTTTTTATGTTTGGCCAATTACATTTTTAAATGAGTTGCTTTGTTCTATAGATTTTCTGTTCTATTTCAGAACTTCCCTTTTTCAAGGAGCTGTTTTCTTTTTCCATTATCTCAACTATATGTTCTAAGAGTTGTATTTTTTCCATTTCACTAAATCTATTTTGTAAGGAGTTTTCTTTAGATAATTTCTGTTTACTTTTACAAAGTCTCTTAGAAAGTTCTCATTTCCTTTCTCCATTTTTCTTCTCTCTTTTAAGACATCTTTTGAATCCTTCCAAGTGATACTTGTAAGATGGTTAGCAATTTATATCATTCTTGAGGCTTCATCTGTACATGATCTGCTTTTAGTGTCCTCAGGGTTTGAAATCTGTTCTTTTCTTTCTACATAAAAACTGCCTATGGTCAGAGTTCTTTGTGCATTTTAGCTCATTTTTTAAAAGGTTAAGGTCTGCTTTTAGGGTAAAAGGGAGATTATCCAAGTTACCTCTGCAAGTCCCTATGCTGGTTCAGTTCTGATAAACGTCCAGTGCTGGGTGGGTGTGGCCAGATCCTATGATATTCTGGGGTTTAGGCTCACTATTTTCCTTTTGTATTTGTGTTGAATGGCTTATAGCTACTCTGCTAATCTAGTGGCTTTCAACTAGAACAGAGTAGCCAATACTGCTGTAAATTCCTCTCAATAGATTCTCTGGTGTTGTGGAGCCCACTCCGTCCTGGGTCGCTGTGTTTCCCTGCACTTCAATTTTTTGTGGCTGCCTGTGCTCGGTCTGCCTCCCTACATGCCCAATTGAAATGGTTCTTTTCTGGAGATCTTCCAAATTATCTTCTGTTAGAAATTTGTTACACTCCAATTATTTGTGGACACTCCAAATATTTGTGGGTTCTGTCACTCCAAAACCAGTTCAGAAGCTAGATTAGCTGTTAATTTGAGGAATATGGGGAGAATTCAGAAAAAGATGTGTGTCCTCTCCATCATCTTGGCTCCTACCCCATCCTAAGTCTTTTAATAGTTTTTAAATAACCCTTTATAATCCTTAGAAAATTTTATTAAAGGTACATTATATATCAATCACAAACATATAAAGAAAGAAAAAACAGAAGTTTTGTTGGTTCTTGACCTTTATTCTCAAAGAGGAACAAAATGACATCTGTATTATAGAATGTATGTTTATATATATATATATATATATGTATATGTGTATATGTATATATGTATGTGCATATATATATGTATATATATATGTAAAATCTGGTTGCCCAAAGAAGTTCATAACAATTGTACATCAATTTCATATGATGACCTACTTTCCCAGTTCTGCATAATGAGCAGTGCATCAAAACTTTCCCAGTCATTAGTGTAGTGAGACAAAACTGTGTATTTGCTCCCATGCTTTATATATAAAAATATATATATGTATACATATGTATATATGTATGTATGTATAAAATTATAATCTGAATATGACCAATCAGACCAATATGAACTCAGAATGCTCTATCATATGTTGCATGTACACAGGTTGTACACAAATAGTCCATGTGAACACTTGGGTTATATTCTCTAAAATTGTATACCTTATGTTTCTTTTAAGGACTTCAATTTTGCTTTGCTCATACAGCACAGCATTTTCTCTGATGAAGGCATGTTACATTGGGTTTGGGGAGGGGGTGTATTAAGCCAGTGTCTCACAAATGAATTCCAAAGCTCTTAAGAAAAACCTAGGGAGAGTCCTTGTATCACTTTTTCTGACCAACATATGAGATCTTGCTCTATGTGAGTTCTACATAAAATATTGTTTGTGACATTTTTGTCAATTTGCCCACACCATCAAAGTTGCACTCTGAAGTAGAATTTGAATGCTTGGCAATTTATTTGGAGAAAGGACTTTCTCTGGCTGATATCTCATCCTGCGAGATGATCTTCACTGTATCTGGCATCTTCTCCTGCCAGGTGATCTTCAGAATTTTTCTAAGACTATTCAAATATAAGTGATTCAGTTTCCTAGATTGTCACTGATAGACTATCCAGATTCCAAACATACAGCAATGAGGTCAGCACAATGACTCTGTGAAGCTTTCTTTTGGTAGTCAGTTTAATACCTCCCACAATTTTCCTCAGTTTCCCAAACACTGACCTAGCTCAGACAATGCATGTTTTAATCTCATCATCAATGTGTACATACATGAAACGAATACTATTAAGGTAAGCAAACATCCACAACATATAAAACTTTCTCCTTTATTGTAAAACAATTGTTCCACATATAGATGCTATGGCACTGGCTCATGGAAAAGCTGTGTATTCCTGCTATTAATCATTAGGCCAAAATCAGCACAGAAAGCAGGAAATAAACTCATACTTTGTTGTATCTCTATTTAAGAGGCTGCTTTGATTTTACAATGATCTGCAAAGAAAAAATTAAGCACCAATGCTCCCTCTACTTCAGGCTAGACTTGTATTTATATCAGTGAGATGCCATGTTCATCCTTATTGAAGGTGTTTGAAAACATAACTGCAAATATCATATTAAAAGGCATGGGAACAAGCACAAATGTTTTGTCTCACTCCACTAATGACTGGGAAAGTTCTGGTGCTATGTCCATTATGCAGAACTGGGAAAATATGGCATCATGAAATTGATGTACAATGGTTATGAATTTCTTTGGGCAACCAGATTTTGATAAAAATTTTCCATAAACCCTCATGAGTAATACTTCAAAATATTGCTCAGACCTAAAAACATTTTGCAACAGATTTCTATTCTACCTCTGGCATTTCTCCTGGAATTATCAGACTGAAAACACTATATAGTCCATTCCTTAGCCTTTTTGGAACTTACAGTGCTTCTCAGATGGTCATCTTCCAGGTGAGGAATCAGCCAATTAAGGAATACTCTAGCAAGAATCTTACTAGCAATAAAAAGAGAGAGAGTTCCTGTGATTGCCACAGGAAAATCTACTTCTTTTGCCTTTATAGAGATGGAAAATAGAGGCATCCTGTAACTCCTGGGAGATAATCTTCTTTTGCATTTAACCTGAGAAAATTTCTGTCAATTTTTATATGAGCAATGGACCTCCTCCTTCCACATACCTTGTCAAGCTCAGGTGGAATAGAATCAGCACCAGGTGCTTTATCACATAAAAAGAACCCAATGTCATTCAAAATATCTTTAGTTAGAACTTCAGCTAGGAAGGAATTGACTTCAACCTGATTGAAGAAAATGTTTTGAGAACACAATGTCCATCTCTCTAAGATCATGTCTTTATCAGTAATCAATGTGGTTCCATCAACACTGAGTAGTTGAGATGCACAATAAATTTTTCACCTATAGATAGTGTTCAGGAATTCATAAAAGCACTTTGGATTGTTACTATCAGTATAAAACCAAATTTCCTTTTACCTTCCTACTGAATTAAGAATCCCGCATCTCTTTAAGCTTCATTTGTATTTTACATTTGGTGGAACTAAATGCAGCTTTTTTTTGAGAGATGGATGAACTATGCTCTGGGACAGTTCTCATTTTTCATTTAGCACCTTCCGAATTTTTCCATCATTTTTGTCAAACCATTATTGATATTTGCAATTTTCTGAGCCAGATGAGCAAATTAGGGCTCAAATCTCTGAAAGCTGTCTACCCTTTTTCTACTTCATTGTTGGTACAACTTTCCTTTCAAGTTAACAACAAATTGTTCCCAATCAAAGAAGCACACTAACATGTTGATATTGGTTTTCTGATGATTTAATCTTGAAGTCATCAATTTTTTTGAATACAAATATTTAATTTATATAGAATATTTATGATAAGTGCTGCACTCTTTGCCACACATTGCCTTTGTCACTTTTACATCCTCTTTTCTCCTTACAATCACATAATCTATTAAATGCCAACATTTGCTGTGAGGGTGCATCCACAAAGTTTTTATTTAATTTGGGTAAATTTAAGAGAGTGTTGGTGATGAGAATGTCATGTTATGCACAAGTCTTCAGTAGTAAGTGACCATTACTATTACTGTTTTCATTCCTCCCAAGGACTTTATAGTTTGTCTGGTAACCTGAGCTGGATCCAAAATTAAAACCACTCCTAATTATCCTCTCTTGGATCTTATCATATTTATGATAAGGAAAGAAATTAGACAGTTTAAAAAAAAGAGAATGAAAGTAGGAAGGTGAATAACAAGGAATAATAAGGAAGTTAGGGAAAAGGAAGGAAAATAGTTAGAAAATAGGTAGATGAATGACAAACAAATAAATAAATGGGATGAATAAGCATCATCCTTGGCTTTGTCACATTCCAGTAAATCACAAAGTATACAAATATCCACCTGAAAACAAGATATATATGAGCGTAAGATAAATCTCTTACAGAAGTCATTAGACATGGGAGTAAAGAGAGACCTGGAAAGGCTTCTGACATAAAGTAATTTTTGAACAGAGTTTTCAGAGAAGTTAAGAAAACAAGGAAGTAGAGGTCAGGATGGAAAGCAACATGGTCACGTAAGGCAATTCAAGTCTGTCAGCCCTAATGGCTCCCAGGTTTAGAAAAGTGCTTCCTTTCTCATTATAACTCAATATTTGTAACTTTACAGAGAGTTTCTATGCTAGAAGTACAAATAAAACTTACAGAAAATTATAGTCACCTCATATTCATTAAACTGGCAAAGATGACAACAGATAGGAACAATTGATGGAGAATATGCAGGAAGAAACACATTAGTAAATGGTGGGTGCAATAAATTATTTTATTTTTCTGGAAAACAATTTAGAATTATTCAATAAATTAAGAATATAGAGTGAACAATAGCTTTAACGTGCATCTTTCAGAAGATGCAATATATAAGCATTTTGCATAGTTCCTCTGATTGTTTAAGAGGTACACTTCTTATAAAATTTAAGAAAAACACACTAAGTGTACAAATAGCATTTATGTCCACAACATAAAAAAGGTCTGGACCCTTCAAGGAATAAGATCAGTTTCCAAGAAAAGAAATTCAATTTATAAAAGACACAAAAGAAATAAGTAATGACTCACATTTCTTTTTTCCTTTAAAACTTACAATTTTCCTCATAATGCTGTAATGTAAGAAAGTGAAAATATCATTATTCCCATATAGATGAAGATATTGAGGCTCAAAGATCACTCAGATTGTAAAGGTCAATACTAAAAGTGTGACCCAAGTTTTCTTAATCAAATTTCAGTGCTATTTGGGATGATTAAAATAAAATAATCTTGAGCCATTCTATGCAAAATATTTTATGCAACAAAAAGGTAGATAGGAAAAAAAAACATAGGCTAAAATCTAAGCATTTGGAAAGAGTAACATTTTCATAAATGAAAGCCCTAGTTGCTAGGCCATATGGGGGATGGAATATAAGTTTCTTGCATTCTTTTTCTATTTTCACTTTGGACGGGGGAGGACCAAGTTAAGCAGCATGGAATGAAGAAGCCCCTGGTGAGAAAGGTTCAGGGACTTTCCATCTTGGGAGTGGCAGAAAGTATGAGTAGATAATGTCTTAGCTAGAATAAATAAGGGGAAGAAGCTTATTGAATGCTTTTGATGCCTGAAGCAGAGCAGCAAACTGAAGTGGCAAGCTTTCATGCTGGGCTGTGCCAAATTAGCAAAAGCCCATAAGTATTAAACATTGATGAGGTGAATAGTTCAGAGATATCTTCTGACTCTAAGGAAATATTGTGCCATGTAACCTTATGGAAATAAAAATAAACTGGAAAAAGTGATTAGGTTCTACTGCTATTAATAACATGTGTGATCTTGGATATGTTACTTCATTTGTTTGGGTCTCAGCTTACTCCTCTATAAAATAAAAGCATAAAGAATAAAATATTGGGCTTAAAGTTAAGATGAAATGAATTCAAATCCTATTTTAGTTATTTTGTATTTGTGGGACCACAACCATGGCCCTTAACATCTCTTGGCATCTGTTTCTCCATGAAAAAAATAATGGCACTTTCTAGGTGCATTAGGGGCATTAAATGAGGTAATTAAATGAGGTAAAAAAAAAACTTTCAAATTTTGAGTTAGATATTATTATTATTATTGGAACAGTTGAACAAAATGGTATCTGTTTCCATTTAGTGATGACATCTTATTATTCTTTTCAAATTCATTATTTTTATGATACCATCGTAAGTATATAATTTTAAAAAACAATATTCTTTCACTAATGTTTTATGACTGAGAATAACAATAGCACAGCATCTAACATATAGTTGTAGGATACCTAAATCATTATGGAGAAATAGATGAAAGGGAAAATAGGAGATACCATATTGATAATAATCCAAATATTCAGGTACTCATTTCTTTTCATCTTTGCTTTACTTTATCTTTTTATCCATTCATATAATAGATATGTATACATTTCACTATGTTACAGAAGCTTGTATACAATGAAACTAAGCATATGGTTTAAGATCAACACCTTTGTAAAAAGGGAACAGACACTGAAATATTAAACTATTATTCATGAAAAACCATTCTCCAATTGATAAATTGACAATTTTCAGATGAAAAATAAAAACCATTTCTTTAAATCAAGATTGATCAGAGAAATGCAAATTAAGACAACTACACATCTCTCAGATTGGCTAAGGTGACAGAAAAAGATAATGATGAATGTTGGAGGGGGTGTGGGAAAACTGGGACACTAATTGTTTTTTGTTTTTTTTAATGTATTTTATTGAAGCTTTTTAATTGCAAAGCATATCTATGGCTAATTCTTCAACAATGACCTTACAAAGCTTTGTGTTGCAAATCCCCCCCCCAGTCCCCACCCCTCCCCTATGGCAGGAAGTCCACTACAGGTTAATTATGTTAATGACAAATCAAATATATGTATGCATATTTCCACACTTATCTTGTTGTGCAAGAAAAATTGTGTCTACAAGGAAAAAAAAATCTGAGAAAGGAAACACAATGCAAGCAAACATCGATAGATAGCATGAAAATATTATGTTGTGGTCTACATTTCATATCCCTCTCTCTGGGTGTATATGTCTTTCTTTACTGACCAAATGGAACTGGTTTGAAGCATTTCATTGTTGAAGAGAGCTATGCCCATCAGAATTGATCATCATATAGTCTTGTTGTTGCTATGTATAATGATCTCCTGGTTCTGCTCATTTCACTCAGCATCAGCTCATGCAAGTCTCTCCAGGCCTCTCTGAAATCATCCTGCTGGCTGTTTTTTTATAAAACAATAATATTCCATAACATTCATATACCATAATTTATTTAGCCACTCTACAATTGATGAGCATCCATTCAGTCTCCAGTTTCTAGCCACTACAAAAAGGGCTGCCACAAACATTCTTGCACATGTGGGTTCCTTTCCTTCCTTTAAGATCTCTTTGGGATATAAGTCCAGTAGAACCATAGCTGGGTCAAAGGGTTTGATAACTTTTTGAGCATAGTTCCAAAGTGCTCTCCAGAATGGTTGGATCTGTTCACAGTACCACCAACAATGCATCAGTGCCCCAGTTTTCCCATATCCCCTCCAACATTCATCATTATCTTTTCCTGTCATTTTGGGCAATCTGACAGGTGTATAATGGTATCTCAGAGTTGTCTTATTTGGCATTTCTCTGATCAGTAGTGATTTGGAGTACTTTTTCATATGACTGGAAATGGTTTTAATTTCATCATCTGAAAATTTTCTGTTCATATCCTTTGACCATTTATCAATTGGAGAGTGGCTTCAATTTTTATAAATATGAGACAATTCCCTACAAATTTTAGAAATAAGGTCTTTATCAGAAACATTAAATGTGAAGATGATTTCCCAATTTATTGCTTCCCTTCTAATCTTGTCTGCATTAGTTTTGTTTGTACAGAAAAATATTAATATAGTCAAAATTTTTTATCTGGTATTCAATTAAGAGTTCTAGTTCTTCTTTGGACATAAATTTATTCCATCTCCTCAGGTCTGAGAAGTAAACTATACTATGCTCCTCTAATTTGCTTATAATATCACTCAAATTTCCCAGCAGTTTTTGTTGAATAGTGAGTGCTTATCCCCAAAGCTAGGGTCTTTGGGTTTATTGAAAACTTAATTGCTATAGTTATTGCCTAGTTTGTCCTGTGATCCTATCCTATGCCATTGATCATCTACTACATTTCTTAGCCAATACCAAATGGTTTTAATGACTACTGGTTTATAATTTGGTTTTATATCTGGTAGAGTAAGGCCACCTTCCTCAGCCTTTTTTTTCCATTAATTCTCTTGAAATTCTTGACCTTTTGTTCTTCCTGATGAAGTTTGATGGTATTTTTTTCTATATTTGTAAAATAATTTCTTGGGAGTTTGATTGGTATAGCAGTAAATAAGTATATTAATTTGGGTAGTACTGTCATTTTTATTATATTCATTCCGCCTACCCATGAGCATTTGATGTTTTTCCAATTGACTAGGTCTGACGTTATTTGTGTGGAAAGTGATTTGTAGTTTAGTTTGTATAGTTCCTGACTTTTTCTTGGTAAATAGATTCCCAAATATTTTATACTATCAACATTTATTTTGAATGGAGTTTCTTTTTGTATCTCTTGCTGCTGAACTTTATTGGTAATATATAAAAATGCTGATGATTTATGTGGATTTATTTTGTATCCTGCAACTTTGCTAAAGTTGTGAATTGTTTCTACTAATTTTTCAGTTGAGTCTCTAGGATTCTCTAAGTATATCATCATATCATCTGCAAAGAGTGATAATTTGGTTCCCTTATTATCTACTCTAATTCCTTTTATCTCTTTTTCTTCTCTTACTGCCAATGCTAACATTTCTAATGCAATATTAAATAGTAATGGTGACAGTGCGCAGCCTACTTTAACTCCTGATCTTATTGGGAATGGTTCTAGTTTGCCTCCATTACATATGATGCTTGCTGATGGTTTTAAATAGATGCTTCTAATCATTTTAAGGAAAAGCCCATTTATTCCTATACTCTCTGATGTTTTTAATAGAATGGGTGTTGAATTTTATCTAATATCTTTTCTGCATCTATTGAGATAATCATATGATTTTTGTTATTTTGGCCATTAACATAATTGATTATGCTGATAGTTTTCCTAATATTGAGCCAGCCCTGCATTCCTGGTATAAATCCTTCTTGGTCATAATATATTATCCTGTAATCTGTTTGCTTTCTGTAATCTTATTGCTAATAAATTATTTAAAATTTTTGCATCAATATTCATTAGGGAAATTGGTCTATAGTTTTCTTTCTCTGTTTTTATCCTACCTGGTTTAGCTGTCAGCACCATATAGGTCTCATAGAAGGAATTTGGCAGTATATCTTCTGTCCCTATTTTCTCAAATACTTTGTAGAGTATTGGACTTAATTGTTCTTTGAATGTTTGGTAGAATTCACATGTAAATCCATCTGGCGCTGGGGATTTTTTCTTAAGGAGTTGGTTAATAGCTTGTTCTATTTCTTTTTCTAATATGGGGCTATTTAAATAATTTATATCCTCTTCTGTTAACCTGGGCAGTCTATATTTTTGTAGATATTTCTCTATTCACTTAGATTATCAAATTTATTGGCATAAAATCGGGCAATGTAATTCCTAATTATTGCTGTAATTTCCTCTTCATTGGAGGACATTTCTCCTTATCATTCTTGAGATTAACAATTTGATTTTCCTCTTTCCTTTT
>JAJPUD010026533.1:0-16408 GCA_023553655.1 Myrmecobius fasciatus
CTAGTTTCCAATTATCCCAGCAGTTTTTGTCAAATAGTGAGTTTTTATTCCAAAAACTGGGGTCTTTGGGTTTATCAAACACTAGATTACTATTGTCATTGAGTATTTTGTCCTGTGTACCTAACCTATTCTACTGATCCACTACTCTGTTTCTTATCCAATACCAAATGGTTTTGGTGACCACTGCTTTATAATATAGTTTTAGATCTGGTGCAGCTAGGCCACCCTCATTTGCATTTTTTTTCATTAATTCCCTTGAAATTCTTGACCTTTTGTTTTTCCAGATGAATTTTCTTGTTATTTTTTCTAGGTCAGTTAAATAATCTCTTGGGAGTTTGATTGGTATAGCACTAAATAGATAGATTAGTTTAGGTAGTATTGCCATCTTTATTATATTCGCTAGACCTATCCAAGAGCACTTGATGTTTTTCCAATTGTTTAGATCTGACTTTATTTGTGTGGAGAGTGTTTTGTAATTTTGCTCATATAGGTCCTGACTTTCCTTTGGCAGATATATTCCCAAATATTTTATACTATCGATAGTTATTTTGAATGGAATTTCTCTTTGTATCTCTTGCTGTTGCATTTTGTTGGTGATGTATAAAAATGCTGATGATTTATGTGGATTTATTTTGTATCCTGCAACTTTACTAAAGTTGTGGATTAATTCTAATAGTTTTTTAGTTGATTCTCTAGGGTCATATTTTTTCTTTGTAACTTCTAACAAGTCTAGTGGATTTTATAAAATAGACATCCAATACATTTTCATTAAACTGGATTAAATTGATTTCCATTATATACATATCCATAATATTTATGGAAAGAATTTTGCTTTCTTTGATCATTTAGTACTTTACCTGTTAGAACATTCTCTTCTTTATTATGTTTGAGAACTAATAAATGACTACAGTATTTAACTTAAATAACAGTTAGATCCATTGTTGGAATATAGTCTTTTTTTTTTTTTTTTAGAAAAAAGGCAACATTCTGTATTGTAATGGAATATTTCACATTTTCTGCTAACTAATGTTCATTAAAAGGAAGCCTCTGAAGGAAATTCAAGTATAATGGGCCTCTTGGGAATCAGTATAAAGATATAGTGCAATTTCAGCAAGATTCAAGAAATATTCTTATCTGTTATTAGTTTATTCCAATGATTTTTATTTAACTAGCTTTACTTCCTGTTAGGAAACTTTTCTTGATTATTTTTTTGGACATTGAGTAGAACTTGAAAAAAGTTCTTAAAAGAATGTTTTTAGTAAGTAATGTGCATTTTTTTTTTATTTTGCTTTTGACTAAATATCCAGTATATCAAATGGACATCCTGATGGTGATAAAGTGGTGATATCTGGGTTAAAACCATTATCACTGAAGGCAGTGCCCACATTTATAATGTCATGCATCCATTATCATATCAACAAAACTAAATGTAATTAAAATAGATGGTTAGGTTTCCTCTCTAAGAAATTATAGTTTGAATTTTGAATTGCAAAGCAACTGTACAAATATTCTTCACTTTCTTTAAAATCAAGTTCTTGATATAAAACACTAAGAAATGTTTTATGCTTCTCATTAAAAAAAAGAAGGAAAATATGCATGTTCTCAAAAATAAAAATCAGAATATTGCTGTCATTCTGTGGTAAGAAACCTCTCCAATTCTTAGGGATAAATTATCAAATATTTCCCATGATTCTGATAGCAATGGTGACCTTTGAAAATGAGGGGGTGAAACATATTGTCTTAGAAATGAATATTTTTATTGATTTATTTTTCATTCTTGTGTTTCATCCCTCAAGGTGACATCATTTCAGTTTTAATTTCTTTCTAATGAAATGAATGAAATAATGAATGAAAGTGAAAACATAGAATTGAGTCATAGACAATTTTCCTGGATGAATGGAAATATATGAAGCTTACTAATACAGTCTTGGAGCTCTTCTGACTTTGTATCCTGTTAGATACATATATATGCATGTGCATGTACACACATGTATATATATATATATATATATATATATATATATAACATATATATATATATATGTGTGTGTGGATGTGGATGTGTCCATCAACATACATGTGTTCATTCCTACACATATGTTTGTATATGTAAACATATATATGCATGTTGTACCATTATCAATAAGACTTAAAACATAATTTTAGAAACCTACTTCTTGTATAAGCTACAAGACGACTCAAGATATTAACAATGTATTACACGCTTTCTTCAATGTAGCATCTTACTTTTCTCAGTTTGATTTATTTAAAATAATACCCTAGTATTCCTAATAAACTTACTAATGATGCAAAAAATGTGAATGGCTTTTTCGTGGCTGACATCTCAGAGATTCCAAACTTCACAGTATCACAGATGTAATTTTGAAAGGTATTATAGAGAGCAGAAAGTTTAGACTTCTCCTTTGGGAAATAAAGAAACTAAGTTTGAGAGATATAAAGTGATCTAACTAGGTTTATACTATCAGGAAATAGGGTTGTTTTCCAGTATTCTTGATACAAAACGCACTTAATCACTGTGCCACCTACCCATTTTAAAAACTGAGTGAGTTGCAATGGGAAATATTCTAACAATAAGTCAAATTTCTACTAGATTTATGATTTCATTAGTAGGCAGAAATCCTGGGTAAGGAAACTCCCATGTTCATGTCGGTCATTCAGTTCTCCATAGTTTATGATTATAATTGTCTAATTCACTGAGATGTTAAATCATTTGCACAGCCATGATATTTCAAAAGCAAGATTTTAATCCAAACTTTTTAACTTAAAAAACAACTATAAAACCTGCTTCTATTCATTGTTAAAATTACAAAACATAGTTTTTCTCTCTGCATGGAACTATCAACTTATAGAGCTATGTAGGAAAAAATACATGGAGAATATGTCATCAAATATGACACAGGAATACAACAAAGAGAACAAAGAATGAAGAAGTAAAAGAAGAAGGTTTAGCATTATCAGATCTTTAATTATACTATAAGGTAGTAATACTCAAAATTATCTAGTAATGGCTAAGAAATAGAAGTGTAAATGAATGAAACAGTGTTGGCATACAATTTACAACAGCAAATAAACATAATAACCTTGCATTTTACAAGCATAAAGACTTAAGATTTGGGAGAAAATAATCCAATATTTGGTAAAAAAATATTGTTGGGAAAACAGAAAGCAATATAATAGAACCAGGCATAAAATGATATCTTATACTATTTATCAAAATAAGGTCAAAATGGATGTATGACTTAGCTATGAAAAATGTTTAAGAAAATGAGAACATGTACCATATTATCAGTCTTGTGTATAGGAGAACAATTTGTGAATAAGAATAAATAAGAACTAATGAGTAAAGCTATATATATAGTATATAATGGATAATTTTAAGTATGTTAATTTTTTTAAATGTACAAGATAAAGTTAATAAAGATTATAAAGAAAGCAGAAAATTAGGTAAAAATGTAGACAGGTTCTTAAATAAAGGTCACATGTCTCAAATATAAAAAAAAAAAACAAAAACTCAAGTATAGAAGAATATGAGCCATTACTCAATGGATATATAGCCAAAGCATATGAACAGTTATATTCATATCAAAAGTCATTATTAGAGAAATGCAAATTAAAACAACCTTGAGATATTGTTTTATATCTATCACACTGGATGAAATGCTAGAAAGAGAAAGTAATAGATGTTGGAGGGATTTTGGTAAAAATGGGGCACTCATTCTTGATGGAATTGTGAACTGACCCAATCATTTTGGAGATAATCTGGAATTAAACCTAAAGTTTTATTAACTGCTCATACACTTTGACCTAGCAATACCAGTACTAAATCTATTTCCAAAAATAATTTAGGGAAAAAAGAAAAGAATCTACACGTTATAATATATGTATCTGTTCTCTTTATGGTGACAAAAACTGAAAATTATAGGGATCCCCATCTATTGTGGAATGGAAAACAATTGTGGAATGTGATTGTGATTGAAAACAACTGTGCTCTAAAAAATCCTGATCTCTAAGATTTTAGAAAAACATAGATAGACATACAAAATAATGAAGAGCCAAATGAGCAGAGCTAAGCTAATGTTGTATACAGTAACACTTGTTTTATAAACAACTTTGAGTGAAGAAGTCATTTCAGTTATTATAAACACAGTTTAACTACAAAAGATATAAGAAGAAAATGTTATCTGCATCTAGAGGAAAAAATCTGTTAAATAGAAGTATATAAATAGTGATTTCACAAACACACAAAAACACAAACATAGATATATACTTCAAATTAAAATGACAAATTAAATATATCAAATAGGCGCCATCTCTAGGGTAGAGTGAGAGGGAAGAGGAAAAAGAAATTTACATTATAAATGTAACACAGCAAATTGTATAATAATAAATAATTTGCTTAATAAAAAATGAAAATAAATTAGCACTTTCATATGCAATTATTGTACAATATTATAAAGATGCTCATTTTACTTAATAAATATAAATTAATTTAAAAATTTAAAAAGAAATACTAACATCATGGCTATTATATATTTTTTAAAGTAACTCCCCTAAATTTATTTATCTCAAAATATTCCAAAGTTGTTTTTTTAAGTTATTCATTTTTATAGTAGTCTAATCAAAATATTTGAAAGAGATTACACACTTAATCTCCTTAATTTACCTCCTCTAAGTTACAAAAAATGTGGTACATTATTTTGAATATGATTAATCATAGAAAATCATCCTAGTTTAAGATAATTTTTAAAAATTAATAGGAAATAATTTCCAACTAAATATTATAAAGAAATTGAATAATCAACTAGATAACTCCATTTGTAATTCTGTTCCCCATCAAAAGAGAAGACAATTTATAAAAGAAAGTGATTTTTTTTTGTTTTTTCCTTTGTTTTCTTTTTGCATCTTCTCTCTCATAAAATGATCATGATAATTCCAAATAAATTTTGGACTATTTTCCATGTAGTTATAATATGTAATTTTTATTGCATCATGATCTGAAAAAGATACATATTTCTGCCTTTTTTGTATTTGTGATTTTTTTTGCTCTTATATATGGTGAATTTTTGTGGAGCTGACATGTAGCACTAAGAAAAAACTGTATTCCCTTCTATTCCTCTTCAGTTTTCTAGAGATCCATCATACCTAAATTTTCTAATATTCTATCCATCTCCTTAACTTCTTTCTTGTTTATTTTGTGATTAGATTTATTTAGTTTGGAGAGAGGAAAGTTGAGATCCCCCAATAATGTAGTTTTGCATTTATTTCTTCTTGCAATTAGCTTAACTACTCCTATAAGAATTTGATCTATATTACATGGTTTTGTATTAATATGACTTCATTATCTATAATACACTTTCACCAAATACAGTTTTCTTCTTTATCTCTTAAAATTAGATCTATTTTTACTTTTCCTTGTTCTGAGATTGGGATTGCTATTACTGCTTTATTTTTTTAGTTCAGCTAAAGCATAATAGATTCTGCTGTCACTTTTTATTTTTATTCTTTCTGTATCTCTCTGCTCCAAATGTGTTCCTTGTAAACAATATATTGTAGGGTTCTGACTTTTAATATGCTCTATCAACTTCCATTTTATGTGAAGGCTCATTCTTCATATTCACAGTTAAGATTACTAATTCTCTGATTTCTTCCATCCTGTTTTTCTCCAAAGATATTTTTCTATTTCCTTTCGCCCTTTCCCTCCTCACCATTGTTTTGCTTCTTACCTTCTCCTCCAGCAATTTGCCTTCTCTTTTATCAGCTTCCCTTTTTCTTATACCTTTCCCCTTCTATTTCTGACCTTTCTATGAGCCTCCACCTTTTCTTTGTTCTTTTCTTCCTACTTCAATAGAGGGTGAGACAAATGTTTATGCCAAAGTAAGTATACATGATATTTTCTCTTTGAGGCAAAAGTGACGAGATTAAGGTTCAAACTATGCTCTTTTCCCTTCCTAATTTTCCTCTGTGGTAATAGGTCTCATATGTCTTTGAGATAATTTAGAGTTTTTACGTTCCCTTTTTCTTTTCTCTTTTTCTCTACCCCTTAATTTCCTTTTTATATCATCACATGAAAGTCAACTCATACCCATTCCCTCTGTCAATGCATAACCCTTCTAACTGCTCTGTCAAAGATACAGTTTTCAAGAGTTATAAGTATCATCTTTCTGTCTGGGGATGAAACAATTTAACCTTCAAATGACATTGTGTGTGCATGTGTGTGCATGTGTATGTATATGTTTTCTTTTCTGTTTACCTTTTTAATGCTTCTGTTGAGTATTTGAACATCAAATTTTCTCTGGTCTTTTCATCAAAAATGATTGAAAATCAAGGATTAATTCTTTTCTGAGTTCCAGAAAAAAAAAATCTATTTCAGTGACATGGCTCTTATTTTAATGATGCAAATAAGGACTAGCTATACGATTTCAACTAAGTGGGAAATTTCCAGGTGAGGAAATATTTTCTCTCTGCACAAGTCATTACCTTGTCTAAAACTCAGTCTTAGAGAGTTGTCAGTGCCTGAGATATTAAGTGACTTTGAGTCACACAAGCTGTATATATCAGAAGTAATCTTTGAACATAGGTTTCCTTGGCTATGAAGGCAGTTCTCTATGCACTGTACAAAGCAAAGTGCCATCAAAATACTTCTCAAACTGAAGTAGAAAATAATTATGTAACAACTTCTAAAAGTTTAATAATCAATTATATACTTGCCCAATGCCAGAATCGTTGTATTACTATTTTGACAATACTTAAAGGTGGATTGATCATTATGGCCAGTATAAAAGGTGGTATTACAGGAGAAAAAAGATAGCACATCTGGTTTCTTCAGATTACATTATCACAAAACCAGAATTTACCTAAAGTTATGACTAATTTTTTTTCTAAATCATACAATATGCACACATACGGTAATAGACTTTATTTTTTAAAAAATTCAATAAAATCTTGAGAAATAGGAATCAGAGTCATTCTGAATCTACATTAAGAGTTTCAATCATTAAGCAATTGTTAGGAAGTTATTGTGTTCCAGGCACTGTGGAAATTCTCTGATGAAGCAAATGTTTTATGTATCTATTCTTTCTTATTTGCAATTGATTTTTGCTTATTTTAAACAGCCCAGAGAAGATAATTGGAATTTAACTAAATGAATCATTTAAATAACCAATGCTCTTAGTAATCTGATCACAAGGTAAAATAATATAAATTTTAGATTTTTTGTAAAATTAAAGAATGAATTTATAGTACTATGCACTGATACATGTAGCTGTCATTTTCTTTTCTTCCAGTCCATGAACTAGATGATTTTATTTCAATGATCCACTTTTAATTTCATTATAGTGATTAAGAAATGTTGCACAATGCATTTTCAAGCTTCATACTTTCAAAGTTTCCTTATTTACATTTCCCCTATTAAACCAAAGGAAAGATTATTTATAATTTCCAGAAATGATAGCCTTTAATTTGATCCAAATGAAGAGGTTTTAGTTCCATCTTTAAGCAAGACTGGACTCTACTTTGTGAATCACAAGTCATTTTTTTTCTCCCCTTATAATTGGCAGGTAATGTTACTCTCCACATGTATTTTCTCCATATAATTTGTAGATGGAGAACTTTTATAAAACAATATGAATTTGCACAGGTGTTTAACTTTTACTGCCAAACTTAGGTTTGAAAAATATTTTTGTATACATATTTAATTCATGGTAATGAGTCATTTTCCACAGTAAGATAGTCGTAATCATACTCTTTAAAGCCAACATACATTTTTAAGCAAAATTATTTATTTTAAATTTATGTGATAATATATATTACAAAAACAAACTTGGAATATACTAATATACACAAGGCTTTTCATAGGATATGATGGCTGTAAAGTTCAGTCTTTCAACTATTTAATTTCCATATATGTTCCTTTTTTAAAAAAAATTAAAGCTTTTTATTTGCACAACCTATGTATGGGTAGTTCCTCAGCATTGATCTTTACAAAATTTTCCTTTTACAAATTTTACCCCCAGTTCCCTCCCCTCCCCTAGATGGCAGGAAGTCCACTACATGTTAATAATGTTAAAATACTTGACAAATTGTTGTACAAGAAAAATCCTATCTACAAGAAAAAAAAAATCAGAGAAAGGAAACAGAATGCAAGCAAACACCAATAGAGAGCATGAAAATGTTATGTTGTGGTCCGCATTTCATATACCTCTCTTTGGGTATATATGGCTTTCTTCACTGAACAATTGGAACTGGTTTGAGACAACAAAAACACTTCTAACTCCTCTTTTCCTTTCAGTGTTGTTAGATGCAGAAGTAGAGATGTAAGAAGAATAGGACTACTCCCTGGGGTAAGAGATGGATGATTATTTGGAATAATATTAAAGGATGAGATGGAGAATTCCTTTATAAACATTTTGCTTTTAATTTCTTTATCAATGACAATATCTTTCATGATGAAAAGTATAAAATAATAATTCCCAAAGAATCAAAAGCCAAAGAAAATGTGAAGCTAAAGAAAGTCCTTAGCTATCATCACTTAATGTTAATTAGCAGCTTTAAGTATCACAATGGACATTTATTTACTTGTGGAAATTGTTTGTGCATATAATTGTTAAAGGCACATTTAAAGTTCTTTGAAAAATCCTAGACCATAAAATAAGTTCTGCAAGACAGAAGAAATTTTTTTCTCAACTGTCAAAATTTGTCTGATTAATTTTCCCTTCTTCTGACTAAAAGTTGTAAAGCATGATTTTAATGTTGTTTTGGGAAAAAATATAGAAATTATTCATGTTATATTGTTGATAATTATGGGCAAGTTCACTGAGTAAAAGAATAATTTGAAATAATATGTAAAATGCTCACCTTAGAATCAAGTTATATTTATATTTAAATCCCAGTTCTGACATTACTAACTATAGTAGTACTGTCTTTGGAATTCAGTTTTCATAGTATGAATTTTGAATATTGATATTTGTACCAAGTTAGAATAAATAAAGAGGCAAAGTCAAGATGGTGGAGTAAAGGCAGGAATTTACCCAACCTTTTCTACAAACTGCTCCTAATTCCTTCAAATACTGACAGTGAACAAATTTTAGAGCATCAGAACACCCCTCAAAATAGAGGAGAACATTTTCCAGCTTAAGGCAACTTAGAAGTTCAACAGAAATGGTCTGTGATGCCAGGGTGAGAGTCCACCATGCAGCCATACCCAGCCCCAACCCCAGCCTAGCCCAAACTCTGAATCAGTGGCAAAGTGGTTTCCAGATCTTTCAGCATAGAGACACAAAAGAGAACCAGGAAGGTCAGCAGAAAAGGTCTGTGGAACTAGATTTGGAATCCAGGCCTGACCCACCCCCAGCTCTTACCCAGACCCTAGCATTAGGGAAGAGGGACCCCTGAATCAGCAGCAATGCTGGAGGCTTCTAGACCTCTCACCCCCAGGACACCAGAAAGCACTCAAAAGATCAGTGGAGAGAATCTCTAGCAATGAGTTGGGAGTCTGGTGTGTAGTCCCAGTGCAGCCCTGATCAGTGGAGCCCCAGCGGCTGCCAAAACAACTGATCTTACAGCTACAGTGGAGCAGAGACATACATAACAGCTCCAGGACAGAAAAGAATGCTTGAAGTCAGATTCCTAGAAGGAATTCTGAAGACAGAAAACCCCTGAAGCTTTGGACAATGCATCCTCCACTCTGGAAACAGAGCCCTGCTTTAAGAAAGAGTTAAAAGCAAAGCAATAGGCTAGGAAAATGAGCAGAAAACAAAACAAAACAAAAAATTTCTCAAAATTGAAATTTATTGTGGTGACAAGGAGGATGAAAACACAGTCAGAAGGTGATAACAAAGTCAAAGCTTCTACATCTAAAGCATCCAAGAAAAATAAAAACTGAACTCGGTCATTGAAGAGCTCAAAAGGGACTTTAAAAGTCAAATAAGAGACATAGAAGAAAAATTAGGGAAAAAATTGAGAGAGGTGAAAAAGGAAATACAAAAAGTTAATGAGGAGTTCAATGCCTTAAAAAGCAAAACTGGTCAATTGGAAAAGCAGATACAAAAGCTCACTGAAGAAAATAATTCCTTAAAAATAGAATTGAGCAAATGGAAACTAATTGATTGTATAAGAAATCAAAATTTTAAAAAATGAAAAAATAGAAAAAAATTGAAATATCTCATTGGAAAAACAACTGACCTGGAAAATAGATCCAGGAGAGATAATTGAATGTCATTGGTGTACCTGAATATCATGATCAAAAAAGACCCTGGATATCTTCTTTCAAGAAATTATTAAGGAAAACTGTCCTGATTTTCTATAACCAGAGGGTAAAATAGAAATTGAAATATTCTACTAATCGCCTTCTGAATGAAATTCCAAAATCAAAACTTCCAGGAATATTATAGCCAAATTCAGGAATTTCCAGGTCAAGGAGAAAATATCATAAATATCTAGAAAGAAATAATTCAAGCATAGTGGAACCATAGTTAGGATAACACAAGTCTTCCATATTAAAATATCAGAGGGTTCAAATATGATATTCAAGAAAGCAGTGGAGCTAGGGCTGCAACCAAGAATTACCCACCCAGCAAAAATCAGTATAATCCTTAACAAGAAAACACAGTTATTCATAGAAACAGAGGATTTTCAAGCATTCATGATTAAAAGACCTAAGCTGAATGGAAAAATTGATTTTCAAATACAGGATTCTGGAGAAGCATAAGGAGACAATCAGTAAATTTGATATAAAGAATTAAATAAAGTTTATTTGTTTATATTCCTATATGGGAAGATGATACTTGTAACTAATTAGAATATTCTGATTGTTTTTGGAGTTAGAAGGAGTATATATGGACAGAGGGAACAGTTATAAGTTCAATATGAAGAGTTAATATCTTTTAAAAAATGTTGAAATTAAGGAATAAGAAAGGAATGTACTGAGAGAAAGGGAAAGGGAAAAGTGGAATGGTGCAAATTATCTGCCATAAAAAAGAGACAAGAAAATTTTTTACAGTGGATGAGAAGAGGGGAGAGGAGAGGGTGAGTGAGTGAATTCCTAGAAGGACTTCTGAAGACAGATGCAGAAAACCCCTGAAGCTTGGGACAATGCATCTTCTACTCTGGGAACAGAGCCCTGCTTTAAGAGTTAAAAGCAGAGCAATAGGCTAGGAAAATGAGCAGAAAACAAAAAAACAAAACAAAACATTTCTCAAAATTGAAATCTATTATGGTGACAAGGAGGATGAAAACACACTCTCAGAATTGACTCAAAAAGCAAAAATATATATATTCAATAGGAGTATAGGAATCTATTTTACCTTGCAGGAAAATAGGAAGAGAATGGGATATGGGAAACAGGAGGAGGGTGATAAAAGAGAGGGCATGTTAGGGGAGGGAGGGATCAGTAGCAAAACACTTTTGAGGAGGGACAGGATGAAAGAAAGAGACAATAAATCAAGGGACATACAATTAGCAATGGTAATTGTAAAAATATTTTTGAAGCAAGTTTCTCTGATGGAATGTTTTTGTTCTAAGACAAATGTTAAGCAGGATACTATCAGGAGAAAAAAAAACCTGAAAAGTCCTCCATGAACAAAGGGAATTATATTGTATAGAAAGTAACAGCAATGTTCCAGGATGACCAGCTGCAATTGACTTTGTTAGTCTCAGTAGTGCTATAATCCACAACTCCTCTGAAGGACTTATCAAAAATCTTATCCACACTCAGATAAGAAACTGATCTAGTCTAAATAGAGATTGAAATGTTCTTTATTTCTCTATCATTCTCTTTATTTTATAAATTAATTTTTCTAGAAGGTTTTTTATTTTTTAGGCTAGGATTTCTATGTATTTTTTTACAACTTGACTTTTATGGAATTTTTTTTTGCATAAATTCACATGCTGTGGATGGGAATAAGGGAAAGAACATAGAACTCAAAAATTTTAAAAGCAAATGTAAAAAATTTGTATTGGATATAATTGGGGAAAATATTTTTTAAAAAAAGAATATATCAAGGACATAAATTTCAAAAGAGTGAATTTTAGGTGTAGCTACAAAACATAATGTATAGAGCCCCAAACTTGATGTCTGGGAGATTTGAGTTCAAATCCAGCTTTAGACATTTAGAATTTCCTAGCTGTGCAAACCTGGGCAAGTAATTTAACCCCAAATGCCTTACCCCAGGAAAAAAAAAGACTCTATTTTAATTTATCAACACAATGCCTTTTTCATAATTCTCCTTCTTTTCCACTTCCAATTAGCATTTAATCATTTTGGGCATCATCTTCTCTTGGATAATTTCTTTTCTCTTGGTTTTATAACATTTTTCATGGATTATGCTATTAAATCATAATAAGAAAACAAGCACAACAGACTTTTTTTAAAGCTTAACCTGCATTTTTAATCTTTATCACTTTTAAAAATTTCAAAAATGGAAAAATTAATAAATCTAGCCATATTTTAATAATTTTCTGATTTTTCAAACTCACATTGATAAATTAAAAAATGAAAAGTCTATGGTATCTGGCTCAAGACCACAACCTTTCTCTCTGCTTTTCTGACTGCTCTTCCTCAACTGCCTTCTTGGATTGTCATCCAAATGGTTGGTGAATAGAATATAATTCACCTGTGTAATGAAGTGATTAAATTGTAGGATGAATAAATCCCAGTTTATTCATCTACATAATGAAATGATTAAACTAGGTTGTCATTAAGATCTCTTCTTCTCTAAATTAAATGCTTCCAAATTTTAGAAATCCAGATTTTGACACAATGTAAGAAAAAAAAAATTCCCTAACAATCAGATTTACTTGGAGGACTAGACTACATTTGGAGGTAGAAAGTCTGCCTTGATAGACATCTTCATAAAAGGTGAATGCTACATATTTTAAAATATAGATTGATTGATAGATTAAATAGTTTAAAAGAGTAATGCTTAAACTGATTTTTTATTGTAGAGAGATATGTGTGTGAGAAAGATAAAAATTTAGTATTAAGAGATATGTCATTTTGCTTGATATATAGCCATGAATTCATGACAACATTTAATACTCTGTAGGTAGGGTGAGAAGTCCATTAGAGTTTTGTTATACTTATTATTTTTCACATTGTTCAATATTCCTACTGGTATAAAAGAGCTTTTTCCCCCTCCCTATATCTTTATTTTCTCTAGCATTGTTTTATTTTAAATGAAGTGTTATTCACATTCATCACCGAGCTATCAAAATAAGTATAAAATAAAGCTACTTATACAGAAAAAATAATTATGAATATTAAAAAAGCATTTTTCTTTACTCCCTAGTGCAAAAACATTATATTTCTAAATGCATAAAATGCAGATCATTAAAGTTAACGTCCAAACCAGTAAGACAATGGACTAATACATGGTGACCTGGGATAGGTGTCTATATAAATATAACTAAATAATGTATTGAATAAGCACTCAAATAACAACAAAAATTTTAAATGAATGGCTATTTCAAGGCAGAAGAACTAATTCCCATCTTCAGTGAAATGGTTTTATGTACACGATTAAGAACTAGGAAGTTTATATGTCATAGTTTAGTAGGTGTTTTAAATGTTCCTAAATTCCTTTGGATCCTGAAGGAGATGGCTGAAATATTCTATTTTTGCTCTGGTTTGGATGGATGTATCTCCTGACAAATTCTACTTTTGTGGAATCAATATCCTTTTAAACTTTGTTATTTATTTATATGCAAAACTTCCAAACTGTTTATTTGTGACTTCCCATATATCAACATTGTTTTATTTCACTAGGATGTTCTACCTGCTCTACACAATTTTCAAAAGAAATTGAAACATATCTATGAATGAAAATTAGTGTTTTTATGGAGATCACTGAGTGCTGTACTAAGAAATCCCACCTTCAAAGAAAACTGTGAATACAGTAACTTATTTTCTTATTGATAAAACTTTTTTTAATCTTCCAATCCAGTGCATATATAATATCAGCAGATATGTTACTGAAATATAGTCTTTAATAATGAAATATATATATACAAGTATATATATATATATATATATTTACACACATACTCACAAAGAGACAGAGAGAGAAAGAGAGAAACAAGAAGACATAGAGAGAGACAGAGATAGAGAGAGGCAATTAAAAATAAGCCTGAGTTTCTGGAGCTGTTGTCAAATTATTTCTGATGATAGTGGCTCTTTTGGCCATGTTTCATTCCTCATTACTTTTGAAATTCTTATTGACATCTCATGTTAATTTGATTTTTTTTTAAATTTTATCCTTAACTTACACCTGATTAAACCAATGAATTCATCTACTCAAGTTGCATTGTTTTTTATGGCAATCAAAAATATACATATCTGCGTGTGTATATGTGTATGCATATATGTATATTTATACACATGCACATATATTTATACACACATGCATACCCATACATGTAAATTTATTTATGTATTAGCATAATCATAATTTTTGTATTCACCAAAAATCATTTCCTGCTTAGTAGTCTTCAATTTTTTTTTTTTTTTTTGCTGAGGCAATTGGGGTTAAGTGACTTGCCCAGGGTCACACAGCTGTTATGTGTCTGAGAACAGATTTGAACTCAGGTCCTCCTGACTTCAGGGCTGGTGCTCTATCCACTTCAATTTTAAGAAGACCTTTTTTTTTTTTTTAAGAAAATGTTAATGGTGGTAATTATTTCAGTCCTGAAAATTTCACAGGCTTGTTCAAGAAACATGCCCCCATATTTATACATGTATACAAATACAGCAACCACTATTATAATAAGGATAATAACACCACCACCATAGTATGATTAAGTTTTCATATGGTGATAGATTGGACTTTTTCTTATTTCATTAATGATTGTCTACTAATAATATTGGTGGCACTTGGGGGAATTCAGGGTAGTCTGCTCATTTTCTTATTTAGGATTAGCATAAACATATGCATCTTTGCCTCCAACTGATTCTGTAAAATCTTGTAGTGAGTTCTTTCCATGCTTTCTCATTCATTACATTGTGAGCTCATTAAGTCCAGAGATTGGTTTTGTCTTTCTTTGTACTTACAGCCCTAGCACATTGGCAGGTAATAGTAGGTGCTTAGTTAACATCTGGCCTTTATATTAATGAGTAGATATGGAAGTCATTTCAGAGTTATCAGAGAGGATTCTGGAAAGAATAAGTATAGCATCTCTAAAGTAGTTAGGAAAAATGCTCTGAACTTATGACATACTGAGCCATTCAGGGATCAATTACCAAGCATAAATAAATGTATTTTCTATAGATTATTTGACTTCAATAAAATTCCCACAGTATAATGTAAACATATTACATTAAAATAATTTACTATATTTCTTAGTGTTCTTAGGTATTGAAATATGATTAATTTTAGCAGTAAAATGTAACAGTGATATTGTTTTACTGGATCCATTTCAAAGATGGAAAGGAAAGTGGTATTACATGTGATTCCTTGTTCCAGTCTTTGTTTTGAGGCACTGGTCATTTTCTCTTTTTCATTTTCACTGCTCATTGAGTTGTGGTTGCCTCTTTATGAGATATGATTGCATTTCCTGTTTCTGTACTCTTTTGAATCCTCAGTACTTCTACACCTTAATTCTTAACTTTTCCCCAGTTGTGATTGCTGCCTATTGATTTTCTGCAACATTAATGTAACCAGCATTGGGATCTAGCTTCTCTCAAAATCCAAAAATGCACTGCTGAGTCTCCAGCATTGTAATAGCCAATTATAATTTCTGCATTCTGCCTAATGGGGTTGAACAGGCTGAGAAACAGGCGAGGTGGTAGCAGAGGTGTTAACATAACAACATTTATAGGATATGCTCAAAAAATGTGGTATTTCAGTATTTTTTGACTTTTCTGTAACAGATTTTTCCAATAAAGTTTTATTGCTGTTATAAGAGTTCTAGTGCCTTGAATTATTGGGGTTTTTTGTTTACTGTTTTTATCTATTCAAAAATATCTATGAGATTCTTTTCAGGACTGTGTAGTTTTATAATTATTGTGGGTTCTCACATGCAGTATTAATAATAACTAAATAGCAAAGAGAAAGAATCAGCCTAGGAAAATTATGTCCTGTGCCTATATGTAATTATACTTCATTCTATTGTAGAAGACAAAGCATTAGGCTAGAAGTTAGAGAATGAAGTTTTCTAGGCAAGACTCTAGAATAAACAAGATTTGGGTTGAGTGTTTTAAAACATTTTCTAGGATTTTTCATGTAAAATATAATTATTTTATTAATATTATTATTACTGGGGCAGCTAGATGTCACAGTGGATAGAACACCAGCCTTGAAGTCAGGAAGACGTGAGTTGAAATCTGGTCTTGGACACTTAACATTCCCTAGGTGTGTGACCCTGGGCAAGTCACTTAATCTCAATTGCCTCAGCAAAA
>JAJPUD010026534.1:0-16407 GCA_023553655.1 Myrmecobius fasciatus
AGATCTTGTGTAATTCTAATCACAGTTCCTCAGTGTTTGAACTGTTTCTTTCTAGCTGCTTGCAATATCCTTTCCTTGGTGCGATAATCCTGAAATTTGGCCACAAAATTCCTTGGGGTTTTAATTTTGGGGTCTCTTTCAGGAAGTGATCAGTGAATTCTTTCAATGCCAATTTTGCCTTCTGATTCTGAAACTTCAGGGCAATTCTCTTTCATGATTTCCTGGAAGATAGCATCAAGATTCTTTTTTTCATTGTGGCTTTCAGGGAGTCTGATAATCCTTAGATTGTCTCTCCTGGATCTGTTTTCCAAGTTAGTTGTTTTTCCTAGGAGATATTTCATATTTTCTTCTATTTTTTTCATTTTTTTGTTTTTGTTTGACTGATTCTTGAAGTCTTATTGAGTCATTTACTTCTATTTGTTCAATTTTAATTTTTAAGAATCATTTCCTTCAGTTATCTTTTTTAGCTCATTTTGTAGCTGGCCAATTGAATTTCTTGGTTCAATGCATTCTTTTTCCATTTTGCCAATTTTATTTTTCAATGAATTGTTGTCTTTTTCCAATTCACCATTTTTATTTTCCAGTGAATTGATGATTTTTTCCAATTCACCATTTTTATTTTCCAGTGAATTCGTGATTTTTTTCCAATTCACCAATTTTGTTTTTCAGTGAATTGTTTTCTTTTTCCAATTCACCAGTCTTATTTTCCAGTTTTTGACATCTCTGTTGCACTGATCTCAATTTATTTCCCCATTCCTCTTCTAGCTCTATTTTGAGATTCTTTATGCAATCTTCCAGGTAAGCCTTCTGAAAAGGGGACCAGCTCATGTCTGCCTTTGTGGCTTCATCTGGGATTGTTTTCAGAATCTCAGGATCTGGGGACTGCCCTACTTTCTCTCCATAGAAACTGTCTATGGTGAGATGTCTCTTCTGCTTCTTGGTCATATTTTTGAGCTGAGGAACAAGCACCAGACCAGTAGCTGTTTCAGTTTGCCCTGGGGCAGTTTGCCAATTTGACTTCCCTGTGGGGCTGGTCTTGATCCACACTAGGACCATGCTTTCAGCTGCTCTCAATCCACTCTTTACCAAAGGCAGATCTGCCAAAGCACCTGCCCGCAAGCAGTGCAAAGCGGCCCAGGCGTCTCCCAAGGACTTCCTGGGTGCCTAAAACCCGCTGCTCTATTGCAGCCCCAACTTCCGCCCCAGCTACGTGCTGGTGTCTGATCGCGCCCAGCTGCCCATTCCCCTGAGACCGACCTTCTCCGGAGTTTTTTCAAAGTAGATTTTTGATAGAAGTGCGTTGTAGTCCAAGTGTTTGGTGGAGCCCTCACTGCAGAACCAGTGCGGAGGCTCAATTTGTCTGGGTCTGAGGAAAGGTCTCAGGAGCTCACAGAGAATGATGTTTGCAGTTCACCATCTTGGCTCCACCCCCTTGCATCTTGGCTCCGCCCCCTCTTTTTTTTTTTTTTAAGAAAGGAGTACAATAAGACTATATTTCTTGGCTGTAGATGATTATGAACAATGAAAAATCTCAAGCTTTTATCAAAGTGAGTCTACAGGATGGAGAAAAGAGAGACAGAAGTCTCAGAAATTCCTTTTAAATGGCATGCTGACATGAATATGACTGCTGCTTTGACATTACCTTATGCTATTTGTGGCACTAATATAAGAGAGAAGTAAAATAAGACACAAAATATCATTTAAATGTGAACAAAGCCAATGCCAATTTTCCAGGTTCAATAGAATAATATGAAAATATTTGATTTATTTTTAAACTGATGAGAATAGCAGGTTAAGCCTTTATGACCCCATTTCATGTGTAAAAAGGCCAATATTAAGATTGTTGTGAGGATCAAAGATAATGAATTGCAAAATCCTTTGCAATTTGAAAATACTATAAAATGTTGGTCATTTTTAGAAAGGCAAACACACAAGGCAGTATGTTATAAATAACAGGAATATTCTTGTGATGTCATTTTTTTCTTTTTTTATTAAAGCTTTTTATTTTCAAAACATATGCATAGATAATTTTTCAGCATTCACTCTTGCAAAACCTTGTAATCCAAAATTTTGTCCTGCCCTTTCCCCGACTTCTTCCACTAAACTGCAAGTAATTCGATATATGTTAAACATGTGCAATTGTTCTCTTTATATATATATATGTGTGTGTGTGTGTGTATACATATATATATATATATATATATATATATGTATTTTCACAATTATCACGCTTTGCAAGAAAAATCAAATAAAAATGAAAAAAATATGAGAAAAAAACAGAATGCAAGTGAAAGTACTATGGTGAGATCCACCTTGTGTCCCTACAATTCTCTCCCTGGGTGCAGCTGACTCTATTCACCACAAGACCATTGGAACTGGCCTGAATCACTTCACAGTTGAAAAGAGCCATCTACTTCAAAATAGATCATCATATAATCTTGCTGTTGTTGTGTACAATGTTCTGGTTCTACTCACTTGACTTAGCATCAGTTCATGTAAGTGTCTCCAGAACTCTTTGAAATGATCATGGTAATTGTTTCTTATAGAACAATAATATCCTATAACATTCAGAAACATAATTTCTTAAACTATTCTCCAACTGATGGTTATCCACTTAGTTTCTAGTTTCTTGCCACTACAAAAAGTTTTGCTACAAATATTTTTGCACAGTTGGGACACTGACACTGTTGGATCTAAAGGTATGTCTTTTGATAGCCGTATGGTTCCAAATTACTCTAAAGAGTGGTTGGATCAAATCACAACTTCATCAAGAATGAATCAGTATTCCCATTTTTCCACATTCCCTCCAACATTAACTTTTCTTGTCATCTTGGCCAATTTAAGAAATCCATAGTGGTACTTCAGAGTTATCTTCATTTTAATTTCTCTGAAAAATAATGATTTAGAGAACCTTTTTTATATGACTATAAATTATTTTAATTTCTTCATCTGAAAACTGTCTGTTCATATCCTTTGACCCATTTATCAGTTGGAGAATGGCTTGGAAATAAGGCCTTTATCAGAACTGTGGGCTTTAAAATTTTTCCCAGCTTATTTCTAATCTTTTCTCTATTGGTTTTGTTTGTACTTTTTAATATAATCCAAATTACTCATTCATGATGTACTCTATTTCTTCTCTGCAAATTCTTTTCTTCTCTATCAGATCTGAGAGATGGGTATCCTTTGTTCTTTTAATTTACTTTAATTATAAATCATGAACCGATTTCAAACTTATTTTGGGATAGGATGTTACATTTAAGTCAATGCCTAGATTCTGCCACACTAATTTGTAATTTTCCCATTAATTTTCCTCAGATAGAAGATGGGGTCTTGGGCTTATCAAACACTAGATTACCATAGTCATTGACTATTTTTTCTTCTGATCCTAACCTATTCCACTGATCAACTACTGTATTTCTTAGCCAGTATCAAATGGTTTTCATGATTATATAATATAATTATTATATGTAATATAATTTTAATTCTGGCATAGCTAGGTCACCTTCATATGTATTTTTTCATTAATTCCCTTGAAATTCATGATCTTTTGTTATTTCAGATGAGCTTGTTTATTATTTTTTTCTATATCTGTAAAATAATTTCTTGGAAGTTTTATTGCCATGGCACTGAATAAGTAGATCAATTTAGGTAGTATTGTCATTTTTATAACATTAATTTGGCCTACTCATGAGCACTTGATATTTTTTCCAATTGATTAGGTTTGATTTTATTTCTATGTGAAGTGTTTAGTAATTGTGCTCATATGCTTCTTAATTTTGCCTTGCCAAGTAGACTCACAAATATTTTATGTTATCCATAATTATTTTAAATGGAATTATTGTTTGTATCTCTTGCTCTTGAAATTTGTTTGTAATATATAAAAATGCTGATAATTTCTGTGGATTTTTATTTTGTATTCTGCAACTCTGCAAAAATTATATTTTTTTCTAGTATTTTTAGTTAATTATCTAGAATTCTCTAAGTATATCATCGTATTATCTGCATACCATGACAATTAGGCTTCCTCATTAGCTAGTTTAATTCCTTTAATTTCTTTTTTTCTTTTCTTATCACCAAAGCTAATATTTTGAATGCAATATTGAACATTAATGGTGATAGTGGGAAACCTTGTTTCATACCTGGTCTTATTGGGAAGGATTCTAGTTTATCTTCATTACATCTGATCCTTGCTGATGGCTTTAAATTGATGTGATTGATATTTTTAAGGAAAATTCCATTTATTCCTTTCTCTCTACTGTTTTGAATAGGAATTGAGATTGGATTTTGTCAAGTGCTTTTTCTGTATCTACTGAGATAATCATATGATTTTTATTAGTTTTTTTTATTGAAATAATGAATTGTGCTAAAGTTTTCCTAATATTGAACATTGCCCTACATTCCTGGTATAAAATCTAATTGGTCATAGTAAATTTACATCAGCATAACTAGCTGTAATCTATTTGATAATATATACTTTTGATCTTGGCATCAATATTCATTAAGGAAATTGTTCTGTAATTTTCTGTCTCTGTTTTGACTTTAACTGGTGTAGGTATCAGCACTATATCTGTATCATAAAATGAATTGGTAGGATTCCTTATTTTCCTATTTTTTCCCAAATAGTTTGCATAGTATTAGACTTAATTGTTATTTAAATGTATGGTATAATTCACTTGTAGATACATCTGACCCTGGAGATTTTTTCTTAGGGAGCTGATTAATAGCTTGTTCAATTATTTTTCTAAAATGGAACTATTTAACTAATTGATTTCCGCCTCTGTTAATCTTGGCAATTTGTATTTTTGTAAGTATTTTTCTATTTCACTTATATAATGTGCCTTATTGGCATATGGTTCAGCAAAATAGCTCCTAATTATTGCTTTAATTCCTTCTTCTTTTGGTGAAAATTCCCTTTTCATTTTTATTAACAATTTTGTTTTCCTCTTTCCTTTTTCTAATTACATTAATAAAAATTTTATCTATTTTACTGGTTTTTTCATGAAATCATATTTTAATTTTCTTTATTAGTTCAATATTTTTCTTTCAATTCTATTAATATCCCCTTTTATTTTAAGATTATTTTAATTTTTTATTTAATTGGGGGTTGTTTTTTAATTTGTTCTTTTTCTAAGTTTTTAGTTGCATGCCCAATTCATTCATTTTCTCTTTCTCTATTGTATGTAAGTAAGCATCTAGAGATATGACTTCCCCTAAGAACTTCTTTGGCTTCACCCCACAATTTTTGGTATGTTGTCTCATTATTGTCATTCTCTTGGATGAAATTATCAATTGGGTCTATGATTTGTTGTTTTACCCACTCATTCTTTAGGAGTATTTATTTAGTTTCCAATTCATTTTGGTCTATTTTTCCCTGGCACTTTATTATATATAATTTTTATTGTATCATGATCTGGAAATGATTTATTTACTATTTCTGCTCTTATGCATTTGGTTTTGAGTTTTTTTTATTCCCTAATGCTTTGTAAATCTTTGTGTAGTATGCATGTAACAGACAAATTTCTTTCTACATTCAATTTTCTCCAAAGGTTTACCATACTTACCTTTTCTAAAATTCTATTTAGTTATCTAACATCTTTATTTTGTGATTCAATTTATCTAGGTCTGAAAGAGCAAGGCTGAGATTCCCCACTTTTTTGTGGTTGTTTTTTTTTTTTTATTCTTGCAGCTCTTAAATTTTCCACTAGGAATTTGGATGCCATATCATTTAGCGCATATAGGTGTAGTATTGATTTTACTTCATTATCTATGGTACAATTTTAAAAATTCTACTTTCCTTCCTTATTTCTATTAATTAGATCTGTTTTTACCAAGGAACCACAATAAATATCACCCAGGACCTAGCAGCCTTTACCTTATAGGATGAAAATGCCTGCAATCTGATATTCCAAAAAGCAAAGGAACTTGGAATGGAGCCAAGAATAAATTACCCCATTAAACTGAGTATTTTCTTTCAGGGAAGAAGATGAACATTCAATAAAACAGTTGAATTCCATTCATTTCTGATGAAAAGACGAGAGCTAAACAAAAAAAAAAATGACCTCCAAATATAGAACACAAAAGAAGCATAAAAAGTAAAAAGAAAAGAACTCTTGAGAACTGCATTTCTGTTATAGGTGTACATAGAGAGTGCATGTATAATTTGATTTTTCGGTTATAATATTAAAAAGAAACTAGAGGTGGAAAGGGGATTGTAGTGGAAAAAGTGGAAAGTGGAGGTAAAATGAGAGAAATTACATCTCAGGAAGATGCAAAGAAAATTAAGTATAATTGAGGAAAATAAGAAAGGGAGATGAGCATTGTGTGAATCATACTCTTCTGATTTGCTTCAAAGAGAAAATATTGGACATATCAAAGGTGAGAGAAACTTCTCACCTTATAGAAAAGTGGGAGGAGAAAGAAGCAAAAGCAAGGGGTCGGCTAAATAGAAAGGAAAACAGAAATACTAGGGGAATGGTATAAGAAATGGAAAGGGACTCTAAAAAAGGGATGGCTGCTTGAGGCAAGTGGTGCTCATAAGTAAAATACTGGGGAGGAGGGAAAGGGGAAAAGGAAAAAAAAGTATAATTTGTGGTTAATAAGATGGCAGGACATAGAGAATTAGTAGTTTTAACAGTAAATATGAATGGGGTGAACTGTCCCATAGAGCAGAAGCTGATAGCAGATTGGATTAAAAGCCAAAATCCTACAATATGTTGTTTACAAGAAATCCATTTAAAGGGGAATGATACATACAGAGTAAAAGTCCAAGGCTGGAGCAAAATCTATTATGTTTCAGGTGCACCAAGTGGTATAGCATAGAAATTCCTAGAGGAAAAGTTCAGAGGGCTACAAGAAGAAATGGACAGCAAAACTATAACAGTAGGAGATCTCAACCTTGCTCTCTCAGAACTAGACAAATCAAACCAAAAAAATAAACAAGAAATAAGTTAAAGAGTTCAATAGAATACTAGAAAAGTTAGATCTAATAAATCTTTGGAGAAAATTGAATGGAGACAGAAAAGGGTATGAATTTTTTCTCGGCAGTTCATGGAACCTTTACAAAAATTGACCATATAAATAATGACAAAGACCTCAAAATGAAATGCAGAAAGGCAGAAATATTAAATTTACTTTTTTCAGATAATGATGCAATAAAAGTTATATCCAATAAAAGATCAGTGGAAATAGAACAAAAAGTAATTAGAAACTAAATAATCTCATCCTAAAGAATTAATGGGTGAAACAGCAAATTATAGACACAATCAATGATTTCATCCAAGAGAATAATAATAATGAGAAAGCATATAAAAATTTGTGGGATGTGGCCAAAGTGATGATAAGGGGAAATTGTATATTTCTAGATTCTAACTTGCATAAAATAAAGAGATCAATGAATTGGGCTTGCAACAACAACAACAACAACAAGAACAAAAATACTAGAAAAAGAACAAATTAACCCCCCCAATCAAAAACCAAACTTGAAATTCTAAAAATAAAAGGAGAGATTAATAAAATTGAAAGTAAAAAAAAAAACTATTGAATTAATAAATAAAAATAAGAGTTGGTTTTATGAAAAAAACCAACAAAATAAATAAACCTTTAGTTAATTTGATTAGAAAAAGGAAAGAAGAAAATCAAATTGTTAGTCTCAAAAATGAAAGGAGAGAACCTTCCACCAATGAAGAGGAAACTAGAGCATTAATTAGGAGTCACTTTGTCCAAATTTAAGCCAATAAATTAAAAAACCTAAGTGAAATGGAGGAATACTTACAAAAATATAGATTGCCTAGTCAACAGAAGAAGAAATAAATTTCTTAAATAGTCCCATTTTAGAAGAAATTATATATATATGTCATTTATATTTTTAGGAATATATTTTACTTTCTTATTTTTCTTTTCTTTTTTTTTTCTCTTTTCATGATTACTTTTCTCCTATCTATTCTTAAATACTGAAAATATTGCAGAAACAAACTGTTTTATGACTTTGTCTTCAACACAATCTTTCAACAAGCTTCTATCATTTAATATGTTTGATCATAGAATAGTTTGATAGCATTTGCAGTGTTCTGAGTCTAATTTGACTTAAGATTATTTGGAACACTGGCTCAGAAGGAGGGATGTAACCATTTGTATGCATTGGTGACTTAACTGTAGTCTTTGCAACATTGGGAAATGATTGATGTGTATATATATATATATATATATATATATATATATATATATAATAGGAACAAGTTATGTCTTTATTTTTAGAATTTTTGAGACCATACATTTTCAGATATAACTTGGGCGCTGAATTTTTTTTAAATACTTCATTGATATTTCAAGTAATATTGTTTCCATGGCTTTTACTTTATGCTATTTTGATGTTCACTTAAGCATTTGAAATGACAATTGGGAAATTAGAAATTGTGAAATCATTTTATTTAATTTTAATCTGTATTGTTTAAATGGCTGTGATTAAAGTATTCCTAAAATATTATGAACTTATTATTCTAATCTGCCTTTGCTACACCCAGTTTGTCAGATTTGACCCTGCTTAAATAGAATTATTACTAGTAGTTACTTCCCCAAAATAGAATGGACTCATTTTCTGACACCACAGAAATGAGAAAAACAGATCCTGATAGTCAGGTAAAATAATAATAATAATAATAAACCTTCTAAAATGTAGCTTAACCAGTTAATATCAGTTAGTTTATCACTGTGTTGTTTGGAGCTAGAAATGTTAGTGGAATTCTGCCACGTAACAATGAGGCAAATTCTTTAGTGAGTCACTACTTGAGTTCATCCAATGAAAAAGCTAATAAGGAAGTTAATAGCAACAGAGTAGCTGTTGATAAATTGTTCTCTGCAGAATTAATTTGCATCAAAAATAGACTGCTTCTGAAAAAATAAAATGAAGAAAATAAAAGGAAAGTCTATTGAAACTTTCATTAAATTGGATTTTTCTTTCAATTTAGAAAAATCTTATACCATGGCACCCCAGGTTTTGTAACATGCTTAGAATTCTATAAAGGCCAGTGATATAATGTAATGAAAAATGTAATGTAAAGAAAAAAATACCAAAACTCTTTGAAATTAGTCTAGGATATTGTGCCAGCGTCTATATTATAACTTTTTGGGAGAATCAGTATATAAAATATTCTCTGCTTTATAGAACTATCTGTGAAACAGGAAATGCTTAGACTGTTCATAAAAAGTATAGTTGTTAAGACCTCTGATAATCATCTTTCATTTAGTTGGAAGCCAATGCAAAATAATTATATTATAGGATTTTTCTTTCTTTTTTTAATGGACAGTTTTTTAAAGAGACAGCCATGTACTTATTCTATTTCATTTTATTTGTCATTAAAAACTACCTGGCACATATTTGTGAAAGCAATGATTTTCTAGTGTCCAGTAATGTAAGTATTTTTATAGAGAATCATATGTTTGCTATGCCTACTGAAAAGACAGTGTAAAAGCTGACATTTTGTGTTTCTAGGTAGTAATATATTTGCTTGCTTACTACATGCAGTAATTTTATTAGGCTGAGCATTTGGGACATTTCTCAGGAAGAAATGTCCAAAAAAGAGATGCAGACATAATAAATGGAATTAGAAAATAATTCACCTAAAGTATAATCTAATCTGTACATTTTCAAATGAATGTGACTTTTTTCTAATCCATTGCCAATATTATAATAAGGTTATGAAACATGACTTTAAATGTGAAAACTATAGTGTCTTAAGCAGAAGTAGATTACATAAAATGAATACTGGTTATGCTGCATTTATCTGGGGATTTACATGAATAATCATAAGAACAGAAGAGGCAAATTTGTATATGCTATGCTAGACTTTTTCTTTTAAAAGGACTTAAAAGTTCAAAAGAGGAAGTGAAGTAAATACATTTCCAGAAGTATTCAAGTGTCAAAAGCCAAGAAAGGAGAAATAAAATGTTTAGCTTAAGATATCTATATGAAATAACAAAACTTTGTTAAAAATAAATGTCATCTAGAACAATTATGATGGCAGAGCAGGGTAAAAATAGTCAACTCAGTTCTCTGAATATCTTTTAACAAACAATTTTAAAAATACCTCAAGTAAAATTCTGGATTGAGACAACCAAAAAAAAAAAAAGTGAGAGTGAGATATTCTTCCAGTCCAAAACAAAAGATATGTCACACTGGTTGAAGGCTGGCCCAGAGACCAAAGGGATGAAACAATTTGGTGTCTAGTTGGTGGTTATAGAAGTAAAAGTAACTTTGGAATATCTTATGCTAGAGATAGTAATAGGACCTAACAACTAGCAAGAAAAATATTGCATGGGATTCTTATGATAGCACTAGGAATAGTACAAGATGACATTTATCAAATCAAATGTTGATACTCAATTCTAGGTCATAGTTCAAGGCTAGAGAGGAGGACTTTCAGGAAAGAGTTAGCAAGAGCTTAGTGGGTTAATAACATTTCTGGCTGTCAGAGATGAGAGCCCTTGAGAAAGAGATTTATGTCCAATCCAAAGGAATTGGGGGCCTTGAAAATGAAATTTGTTGAAATCTCAAGAATTCAGAGGCCTTTCCTGGATAAGAATCAGAGTACAGATCAGGATTGCAGTGATTAAACCTTTCCCTAGACCACACCACCTTAAAGGTGGCCAAAAACTTCTGAAGTCCCAGAACCAGTTCTGAATGTCAATACAAAAAAAAAACAAAATCTGAAGCTTGAGACAGTGCTTCTCTCCCCCACTCTAGAAATAGAATCCAACTTTAGCCTGAATTTCAAAATCAAGAAACAAGGTAATTCCTGTGGTGATACAGAAAATCAAGATACAAACTTTGAAGAATACAATGAAGTAAAAAGTTACAGGCAATGTCTCAAAGACAAAGTATGAGTTGGACATAAATCCAGAAAACTTTAGTTTCCTTAACTTTAAGAAAACAAAGTCCAGAAAAGTTTAAAATTAATTTCAAAATAAAATAATAGTGGTAGAGAAAAAAAAACAGATGAATAAATGAGACTAAAAAAGAAAATAAGAAATCGAGACACAAAATTATTGAAAATATAATACTTTAATAACAGAATTGAACAAATAGAAATAGGTGTACAAAAATTCACTGAAAAAAGTAACTTCCTAAAGAGCAGAATTGATCAAATGGAAAAAGAATTACAAAAACTTATTGAAGAAAATACTTTATTTGAAAATTTGAATTAGCCAAGTGGAAGCTAATGACTTCATCAAACATCAAGAAACAATAAAACATAGTCACAAAATAAAAATAAAATGAAGAAAATATGAAATATATCATTCGAAAATTGATAACTTGGAAAATAGATCTGAGAGAGAATTTTTAAAAATATAGATACCAAAAAGTTATGGATAAAAAATGCAGAAAGGCAGAAATAGTAAATGCATTTTTTTTCAGATCATGATCCAACAAAAATCACATGCAATATAAGGCCAGGAGAAAAAGCAATAAACTGATAATAAGATTTAAATTTCAACCTAAAAAAATTTATGTTTGATTGTGGATATAATAGGTAGCCACTAAAGCTTTCTAAGAAGTAGCATGATACAAACAAGTCTGCTTTGAGGGTTGGGGGGAAGATTAGCAGCAGAAAGCAAGATGATAGAGAATGAGGAAAGACTTGAGGAGGTAAACTAATTAAATAACTTCTGTTTTATAGATTATCCAAGAGAGAGATTATAAGGGGCTGAACCAGAAAAGTAATTGATTGCATGAATGAAAAGAGGGGATGTGGACTAGAAATGTGAAAGTAAAAATAGTCCCATTTCCACCTGTAGCTTAGCAAAGAGACTATGACTATATATATACATCTATCACCACTGATTCTTAATTCAGCATTCTTATTGGGTACCCTTTCTGCCTTCAGCTTTTTAATAATTGTCTTTCCTTAACTTCATATTCCTATAGCTTTCCTTTTTTTTCCTAAAGAGGAAGTGAAACCTGCTTCACTTTTAATATAATTTAATGTTGATTTAGGTATTCCAAGTGATCTTGGTGCTGAATTAAATATAAAATTATTTTTATGTATTCTTATGCCTTTTATGTGTTTGAAGATTGCTGTTATATTTTCCCTCCCCTCTCCCATCTCCCAAACCCAAGCTCTGTTCTTACCTTTGGCCAAGCTACAGCTTTTATATCCCTTAATCCTTCTTCATAAATAGTCTCTCAGCCTCTTAATCATTTGAAGGATCTTTTCATAACTTTCTCCAATTTGTCTGTTTGTGAATCTGCATTTGAAATCTACATTCCAATTTCATCAAAGTCAAGTAGCAGAGAATTCTCAGTTCACATGACCAGGACACATTTGTCTGTTTGCTGGATTGGTTTTTCATCACTTTAAAAATGTCTCTCTAATATATTGTCCACTATGATTGCTAGGTTTCTTTTGGCATTTTTATTTATCATATGTGTGCCATTTACTTCCTGCCTCTGCTTTCCCAAAGTTAATTCTTTATTCTCTCGCTTTTGGCTTTAATCATTTTAGTTCCACTCTCAGAATGTGCACTATTTTTTTCAATCTAGAATTTTGGCAGACTGAGTGACATGATCATTCTCATACTTTCTCCTATGTCATTAATGGATTGAACAAGAGGGGAACTTCTATAAATTCAACTGATTCACAATTTACCAATCAATCTTATCTTAATAAAATGCAATAATTTAGAATTGTGCTTATTTACTCTCTGCTTTGAACATTTGGTTAAACATAAGTAATGTAAAATATTTATTTTTAGGAAAATAGAACTTGTCTGCTAAGATTTAAGTGAAATACTTCCAAAAGTCTAAGTTTAAAAATTACAATTTTAGGTAAACTAATCTCGTCCTATTGATGAAAAATTCAAATGTTTCACTAGCATGACATAAAAGAACACAGGGTTGGTTTTGCATTATGATAAAGTATCAGGACAGGACTTTAATGGAAGAAATTATATGGAAATTTTTTTAAAATATTAAACCAATTTCCTTATTTGTTTTTGGTCCAAGTTTTTCATTGGATTGCGCCATCAAGATAAATTTTGGAATATTTCTATGATGAAGTTTATTCTTTTTGATCTAAATAAAGGGTTCTTAAACAAGCATCCACAGACTCCAAAGTGTCTATGGATTGATTTCAGAAGTTCTTTGAAATTTGAGGGTAATGTAATTATATCTTGATTTTCAGAAACTTAATAAGAATTTAGGATTTACTAATATGATTGTAGACAGCAGAAATCACTGAAAGAATGAGTCTATAGTCTTTGCCAGACTGGGAAAGGGAACAATTTACAAAAATCTATTGTGATGCAAATTGAAGTCCCATTGGGGGGGGAGGGGCATTATCTTGTTGAGCTAAGGAAAACTGAATTTAGTATTTAGGAAACTTGGTTGATTTCCTTCCTTCATGTCCCTCTTTTTCACATTCATTGTGGTCCTCAGTGAAAGTTTTTAAGATTTTACTATTAACAAACAATAGATATTGGTTTATTTTTATGATTAAATGCTATTGTCTAAGCATTGGCTATGAATTCTTGGCAAGAGCTTCCAACTTCTCTCTAGTCCCCTACCTCAAAATGTATTACCATTGGGAAACTTACCCTGCATGCCAAAAGTATGGTTTTCTTTTGTTCCTACTCATAAGATTTTTTTTTTACATTCTTTCTTTCTGATTTTCATTTTCATTTGTAATTGCATTTATTAATATACATAATGAAATATAAATGATAAGTGATCCTTTAAAACATGTGTCCATCACTCATCAACTATTCTTGAAGTTGTGATTGATTCAACCATTTTGGAAAACAAATTGAAATTAAGAAAAAAAAAAAGGTTATAAAATTGTATAAACTCTTTGACCAAGCAATTGTTCTTTATCTCAAATAGATAAAAAAAGAGAAAATAACACCTTACCTCCAAAAAAAAGGTACCAGCACTTTTGTGGTAGTAAAGGAATGGAAATTGAGGACATGATCATCAATTGGGAAATGGCTGTACAAGCTGTGGTTAAAATTTTAACATAATACTATTATGCAGTAATGGTGGGCAAGATTACTTCAGGAAAAACAACAAAAATAACAACACAACCTTTGAAGTCTTACATATTCTGATGCAAAGTGAAGTTAGCAAACCAAGAACATTGTAACCAGGAAAAGCAATATTATAAGGATAATGAGGTGTGACTGATTTAGATACTTAGATAAATATAATGATCCAAGAAAATTTCAAAAGGACAATTGATGAAAGATATTTCTCTACCACGGAGAGAGATAAAAGTGATAAACCAAGTGCAAATTTTTCGCTTTATTAATTTGTTCTTATGTTTTTGATATGCATATATTTTTCTCTTTATTATTTAATATGTTTTGCATGACTTCATATGTATAATTGGTATATTCTTTGCCTTCTCAATGAGTGCGAGTGGAAGAGAGGAAAGGAATAGAATTCGGAACTAAGAAACTTTGAAAATTAATGCTATAGCTTTAAAAATATGATTGTAAATTAATAAAAAATAAAATATATTAAAATAAAAATGTAAAAATATTAATTACTTGGCAAATATCAATATCTGATGAAAATCCAGTGACAGAAGAGGGTCTAGGGAATAGGACAATTGACTTGAAGTCAAGAAAACCTGAATTCAATCCCATCTCTGACATTTATTTTCTGGATTACTTAACATGCCTAAGTCTCATTTTTTTATCTGTAAAATGAAATAATTCTTATAGTAGCTACCTACTACTTCAAAAGAATTGGTGTAGTGCTCAAATAGGAGCACATAGTAAAAATCCTTTATAAACCTATAAAGCCAATGTGAATGTTACCTAATATCATTAATGTCAAGAGCTTCAGAATTTTAACCTCCTACTTATGACAGCACAGATACTATCCTTGTGTATGATGCATATAACACTTCTTTTTTAGAAGATATATTGTGAGTCTGATCAATAATTAACCAGAGGCTTTTTGATAATGAAAGTAATATATGAGTTATATGATGAAATTATTAAGTAAATTTGTAATTTGCATATTTTTAAGTTATTTTTACAAAAACAGCAAAATAAAGATTTTGCCAACAGGATTTTGTTGTACAGCATATGTGTTCATGTGTTACCTAATAAAATCCTCTTTAAAAATGTTTCAAATGAATAGTATAAATTTTTCATTTTTATCAAATAATGAAAACAAGAATCTGTCTGGGGAATATGCCATATCTCTAAATCAAAGCAATTAAGATGTCATTAAACTACAAAATATTAGGTATATAATAGTATTAAATCATTTTTGGACATATGAAATATATTTTAATTGCCATCAAAATAGATTAAAGCACTAAAAGACATATATATTAAAATGAAATAATTTCAGGGCCCAAGAACTGTTGTTTTTGCTTTTTTTTGATTTCCTGAGTACAAATGCACTATTGTTTACTTCAGGGAATAAGGTGGCACTTCCCCTTTTGTTAGGGATGAAAAAATAGAATGTTAACTTGGAAGGAAGCAGTTTGAAAATATTAATTGTATTTTTTGTGTTCAGGTTACAATTTTTGCATCTGTGTGTATGTCTCTACCTGTGTCTCTTTCTGTGTGTCTATCCCTCTGTCAGTTATATACATAATGAATGATAAGGTATACAATACACAAAGTAATAATTATATGTCTCCTGTCTTTTTGTCTCTGCTCTCTGTCTCTTTATTCCTTTCTCTCTGTCTGTATCTCTCTCTCACAGATAATGAGCCAAAGAGACATATAGCTATCCATTTGTATATTGTACAAATTTCCAATAGTTTTATATATATATATATATATATATATATATATATATATAATTATATATATATTTAATTTGTGTGTCAGATTTTTAGAAAATCAAAATTAATATTTAAAACTTTCCATAATATCACACCAACTGTGGCACAAAGTACTTATAAACAGCAAATTAATGTGTGGTTATAGTGCAAATAAATATAGGGTTATCTCTGCATTGCACCAAAGTCCTCTCAATATTGCTTGTCCTCAGGAAATATATTGGATGGCATAATCTCAGAAATATTGTAAACTTCTCTGGAAGCCAGGTCAGTGCAAAACTAGAAAATTGCTATCAAATGTATAATTCTTTAGTGTACATCACTCCTTGGATTCCTGCCAAGGGAGCTTTCTGGCAGGGAGGTAAATATCTCCAGAGGTATAAACATGTAAACCAAGCTCTCTGGTGCCCCAAGTTGATGATAAATGGTAGAGAATTCAACTGGTGACAACAATGGATGGGAAAGCTTTCAGGGGATCATCCAGCTATCTTGCTAAATCCGTAGTAGACTATGATACTTAGCCCTTTTTTAAACTAACATTTACACACCTGTGGAGATATGCAGGGTTTTTTTTTTCAATATAGTACAGTGGAAAAAGGCTTTATCTTTCCCT
>JAJPUD010026535.1:0-16405 GCA_023553655.1 Myrmecobius fasciatus
CTGATGTTTCTTGTGCAGTAAGATAACTGTATAGATATGTATACATGTATTGTATTTGTCATATAATTTATCCTATTTAGCATGTATTAGATTACCTGTCATCTAGAGGTGGGGGGTGGGGGGAAGGAGGGGAAAAGCTTGGGGAAAAAAAGGTTTTACAAAGGTCAATGTAAAAAAAAAATAATTGATTAGATTGAATGCACTGGTTATTATTATAGCAGTTAATACAGGAAATATATTTGCAAAAAAAAAGATTGTAGGTATTTGTTTTTGATAGTAAAAGATCATATTTAAATGTTATTGTGTCAAAGGATATTGGGGGGAGTGTTTTTTGTTTTGTGTTGTTTTTTCCTAGATTATTATGTGGAATTTATGAAGAAATTAATTATTTCATGTACATGAATTTTACCACTAGACAAAATTTATTTCTTCAAACATCAAAACATTTCTCCTCTTATTTTAAATTTTCTGATGGAAATCCTCCTTTAAAATCCTTACTTAAAAACTTGCCTAATGGTATAATAAATATAGTATTTTTCCTTAGTTATCTAAGATTAGTAATATTAGACTAGGATTGCCCAAGTATACACAAAAACCACACTTACTTCACCTTAACTATAATCACTATTTTTAAAAATGTATTGTAGAATATATATGTTTGTCAACTCCTTTTTTGCATCTTTCATTGGTACACTATTCTATTTGATCAAGATTATTTATAATTTCCTAAAAGCACAGGAAGTCTCTGCTCATTTTCTTTTATTTGGTTGAACTGTTTTATTGTTGTCAACAATTTACTGCATATTAAAAATGTTTAAATGTACATGTAACAATATATGTGAAAATGTTTAGAAGAATTTTACATCTGTAACCTATATTGGATTACTTCCTGACTGAGGGATGGGGAGGCTGGAAGGAAGGAGAAAAATTTGGTTTTGCAAGGGTGGATGTTAAAAACTATCTTTGCATATATTTTGAAAATAAAAGGCAATTATAATTTAAAAATAAGATAAAATAAAAAAAATAATTGTGGGTATAAAGTTAAATTCTCAGATACTTAGGGATTATTCTATCTTTTTACTCCTTTAGCACAACTCCAGGCTTATATTCCTTGTGAGGAGAGGATATATTATTTATTACATTTGTATCCCAAATGACTGGCACATAATAGACATTTAATAAATGATTCTTGATAGTAGTAAGAAGCATCATTCCATCACAGCACTGTGCTATGCATTCTATTTCTGGTTTTTATGTAAGAATATAGTCAATTAAAAAAACAAAAACAAAAACAAAACAAAACAAACAAACAAACAAAAAACTAAGGCCCCTTTGTCTTTTTGGAGATTAATTAAAAAATTAAGCAATATAGATGAAGAAATATAAGTATGAATGAAAAGAAATAAATAAGACTGGGCATAAAATCCATGACTAGAATGTCTCTCTTTTTTTTTTTTTTAATAAACCTTTTTATTTACAAAACATATGAGTGACCTTTCAACATTGACCTTTGCAAAAAAACTTTTTTTTTCCCAAGCTTTTCCTTTCCTTCATCCAACCCCCACCCCTAGATGACAGGTAATCTAATACATTCTAGATAGGATAAATTATATAGACAAATACAATACATGTATACATATCTATACAGTTATCTTACTGCACAAGAAACATCAGATCTAGAAAGAGAAGAAGAAAAAAACAACCTAAGAAGGAAAACAAAATGCATGGAAATATAGAATGTCTCTTGATAAACAAACCTTATATAAATATGTCAAAAGTTGATGAAAGCAATGTGATGAACCTAAATAATCTAAAAATCAAATAAATAATCTAAATTAAAATAAATAAATGAAATAAATAAATAAATAAATGAAAATCTAAATAAATAATCTAAAAATCAAAAGATAGAAGTATGAGAGAATTTGGGTAAAAGTTCATGGAGGGAAAAAAAATCATGTGGTTTTTTTTTTAATGGATGAAACTTTAGATCATCTTTACAGGAAAAAAAAAAAGATGTTGCATTAAAGAAATAGACCATATACCTGCCACATGATAATAATACAATAGAGATGAGAGATTAAAGTTCACCAGACATCTCCTTGAGCTGTCTCATCTCCAAGCAGAGAATGTCATAATTTATTGACTTGCCTTGGTTATAATTTCATCATCCAAAAGTTGAAGGACTCTGGGAAGTGAAGTAAGTATTACCAGGAAATCATTATAAACAACAGCAAGATTATACAATAATCAATTCTAATAGATATGACTCTTTTCAACAATGAGATGATTCAAGCCAGTTCCAATGGTCTTGTGATGAAAAGAGCTGTCTACACCCAGAGAGAGTATTGTAGGGACTGAGCAGAAATCACAACATAATAGTTTCATATTTTTATTGTTGTTCGCTTGCATTATGTTTTTATTTTTTTGTTTGTTTTTTCTCCTTTTTTATCATTTGATTTTTCTTGTGTAGCATAATAATTGTGGAAACATGTATGGAAGAATTCCATGTTTAATATATATTAGACTACCATTTAAAGGAGGGTGTGATGGGGAGGGGAAAAAATTTGAACACAAGGTTTTCCAAGGGTGAATGTTGAAAAGTATCTATGCATATGTTTTGAAAATAAAAGGCTTTAATTTTTTTAAAAAAAAAAAAGAAAGAAATAATGAGGATCTCAGGAGTCTTTCATCTTAGAATTTAGTTTTTCATCGACATTGAAAATGGAAGATGTCCTCTTTTGGAGAAAAGTAAATTTCAAAGGGTTCAGAGGAAAGAAAGATGGGATCCCCTAATGTGAAAAAAAAAATTCTCCATTTGAGAAAATGTAAGAAAACATTTATTTTGTAATTGCTATAATTATAAAATAGAGTGCAAATATCTGAAAAGACTGAAATGTATATGCAGTTTGTCAACCAATTAGGTTTCCTAAAAAGTATCCAGAACATGGAAGAAAGCTTTGCATTAATCCTGGACATCTGTTAGTACTGAAATAATATACAGATGTGACCGCTCAGACAATATCAGTAGTATGTATAACACCATTAAATGGGAGAATTACACAAAACTGGAATAGGGAGAGTCTTTCACCATTTAAAAATATAGAAGAGATGAGAAAAAAAGAACTTCAAAATTTTAGATTAGTGAGTTATAAAATTTGTGGGTTGATGAAAGTAAATGAGCATCTTTTACCTGGAAAAGAGAATTTGAAGGAGCATATAATATTTATATTTAAGTATAATTCAAGTTTTATTCAAGGATGTCAAATGGAAAAGGATGTCATATTTTGCATTTGATTTGAGAGGCAGATTTAGAAACTAGGATAGAAGTTGCAAAAGGTGAAAAGCCAAGTGTGGAAGAAGAAATAATGGGCATTTTGTTTTAACACATATCCCTACCTTGAATCTCCATAAAAAGAAGTTTAATCAGCCAGACAGCATATAATGATTAAAAAAGTCTAGCATATTCTTTGGCTGACATCTCTCACTACTTGACAGTAAAAATATATATTTTTTTTTTCCAGTTAGGTTACATTTCAGGAACTTTTGGCTTCCTAAGTGAATGACAAATGTTAAAGATCTAGTGAAATTACAAGTCTTTTTTTGTGGCTGATGTAGCAAATGATGCAGCACTAGATGATGTGCTTTAGAAGAAGCAGCAAATATTGGGATTCAGTCATGAGAGGAATTTAGAATGGCTATTCTTTTTGGCAAATGATAGGTTTATTTAGGAGAAATTACAGATAAAATTGAAGAGATAAAATAGACAACAGGAATAATAAGTGTGAAATAGAGTTGGGAGAGGATAGAAAGGGATTTTAATAATTAATGATGGGAGTGACAAATTCCTTAGTAGAACTCACAATTACCAGGAGAAAGTGAACACCCCTTGAGATAGGGGCATGCCTTTTGTTGGAAGGCTAAATGCTAAAAAGGGATTTAGCACCCTAAAAGAGAAGTGATATCTGAGAGGAGACACACTCTAAGGCATAGTGAGATTAGGAGAGACACCACATAGCATAGGGGAAGGTTAAGTGGAAAGATACCACCAGAAAGAGTGTCCTGACAGACTAATCCAAGGAGATTCAGCAAACATGGCAAGAACCATAGATAGATTTTTATGGAAAAGTTACTCTCAGGGACTTAATATGGCTTGCATTTCTGACTGTATGACATTCACAGAGGGCAGGACCACAGAACTAAAATGATCTCTATCAAAGCCTTTGTCCTGCCTGCCCTAGGGAACAACTTTATCAATGCTTCAGTTTCTCTTTGTCCACCACACCCACCACCTAGGATCTTATCACTTTCCTCTATCTATTAGCCATTTTTCATTACCAATATCTTATTTGAATAAACCACAAGTTATTTTAATTAGATATGATATATATTTTTTAAATTTTTATTTTCCTTCTACCTTTATTTTGAAATTGATTTGATTTTTAGTTTTTATTCTGACTATACCCAGGTAGTTTATTAGAAAAGACTCCCCATTAGTTAAAATAAGATCTTGCTTTCCTTCCTTCTTTTTTCCTCCTTCCTTCTCTCCCTTTCTCCTCTTCCTCTCTTTGTCTCTGTCTCTGTCTCTCCCTCTATTTCCCTCCCTTCCTCTTTCTCTCCCTCAATCTCTCTCTCTCTCTCTCTCTCTCTCTCTCTCTCTCTCTCTCTCTCTCTCACACACACACACACACACACACACACACACACACACACACACACATTATCTAACCTCTAAAAGCTGATATTATGATGGATTAGACTTCAAGAACTCATGTGCACTTCCATCCTCAAATGACAAGTTGAAATAGGACTTTATTGGCATGTATGTTATTTCCAAAAAATCAAGGAAATCTCAATATTAATAAATACAGATCTTAGGCTAGTATTCCTATCTCAACAAAATTGCTATGGAAATAATACACACATTTAATGAGGGTATCACTAATGAAGATTTGAGTAAAGAAAGACATATTTATGCAAATAATATCATATAGAAGTTCTTTTATTTAAAGCCACCATATCAAGTGAGTATAATGAATAAAAGATCCCACTGTATTTAGTGGTTACAAGCATTTTAAATTACTTTTAGTTTGTTTGATTGATTCAGTAGAACAAATTGTTCTCTTTCCACCAAGAGATATATCATAAATATTTCAAAATCACACTACAGAAAAAGTATTCTGGGAAGATGATGGAATGTCAGGAAATTCCAAGATCTCCAGATTTTCCACATAAGCAAGACAAAATAGTACCTCAGAGTGAACATGGAGGGATTAAACAAAAACAAAACAAAACAAAGCAAACAAACAAACAAACAAATAAAAAAAAAAGATTTTAAGCAGAACAATAGTATTCCTGGGAGAAGATTCAAAGATACCAGATTTGGATAGTAAATAGAAAAAACACCTCCAAGCTATCTCCTATAAAACAACTAGCAGCAATACTTGGGGCTTGATGGTTTGAAAGGTAGCCTTGCCCCAGCCACAGGAATTTTCACCTCTTAGGCAGTGTGGGGAGTCAGGCATCTGAGCAGGGGAAGATTGACAGAGCCTCTGCTAATAAAGACAGCCCAAAAGTCCTGTCTAGATGCAAGGTCAAAAAGGAAACTACACATGCCCAAGGAGTGCAGAAGCAATGAAACAAGGACATGACTGATAGCACAGGAGGGTATAGTTCTTGGTCTCAGTTCTAGGCCAGAGGGAAGAACAGAAGGAGAACTTGAGGCCAAAGGCTCCATCCCTTACATGCCAAGACTGCAGGTGTTTGCAATAACAAGTTGCTATTAAAAAGAGGCAGAGAGGAGAGACAAAGACAGAGAAAGACAAAGAGAAAGAGACAGACACAGAAACAGAAAGAGAGAGAGAGAGAGAGAAAAATCAAGTGAGAAAAGTACAAAGAATCTAACCACAGAAAGTGGTTAATAGAAAAGGGGAATAGAAAAGAATAGAAGGCCATCTTTAGAAGAGACTACTGAAACAAAAACAGTCTCTCCTATCCCAAAGAGTAATATCAAATAGTTACCTGCCCAAAAAGAATTCATAGAATAACTCAAAAAAGACTTTAGAAATCATCTGAGAGACATTGAGGATTTTTTTTAAAGAAAACAATTCAAGAAAAGTAAAAAGACTGAAAAAGATCAAAGAATTGGGAAAGGAGATCCAGAATCTTAAGGAAGAAAATGACCCCTTGAAAATTTTAATTGGGTGGGGAAAATTAGGAGAAAGAGGGAAAAAAAAGGTATCAAGTAAAAAGTACCCAGGAGAGAACAAAGAAAACATACAAGGAAATTAAAAAAAAAAAAAGATGAATAGCTCTGAATACAATATGTAATATTTATCATATTGGCTTTCTGGAAATGGAAATATTTGAATACTCTCATGTTCCACAGAGGGCATGGCAATATTTTTTGTTTTATTTTTCCTGTTTTATATTTACATTTAAAATGCTTAATCATATTATATGATGTAACAACAAAGATATCATTCTATATTCCTCTGGTTAAAAATATACAGTATTTCCATAAGGTATATTTCCATAAGGAGGAACTACTCTATTGCCACTGAGGAACTCGAGGCAAACACCCAAATGTTGAAGGAGGGGAATATCTCCTAACTTCAACTTCACAGCTTTTTTCACTAAATCATGGTGTGATAACTCTTCTTTAATTAGATGTAACAATCTGTGTACTTTACATTCCTAATTTCCTAATTATTCCTAATCCACTTAACTAGGTAGATGGAATCACCATTTTACACTGAACAACTCATTATTTCTTTGAAGAGCAAATTCTTATTTTTTAAATGTATAATATATACTACATATTATATGGTACCAGCCCTACCAATCTAACAGTATGGAAAATTAAATGATGTTTGATAGTGTTTGTAAAAACTAATTTTCTTGTCATAAAATATATACAAATGTAAGCTATTAGGTTTTTTTGTTGTTGCTATTGTTTGCTTCTTTATTTTTGGGGGGTGGTTGTTTGCTTTTTGTTTGAGATTTTGGTGATGGTGGTGGTGTTTTATCTCCAGGAAACAAACCAGTTTGGACTTAGATTTTGAGTTTCTCTTATTGTGTTTTTCAGTGACCTCTGATATGAATTGAAATGACTTTTAATAGCCCTTTCCCCTTAATCCATATCCTCTCAAAATACACTGGAATTCCTAGTGGATCAGTAGAAACAAAGACTTATTTATTTCTTAATCTTTTCCCAGACAAAAACTGTAGATAAACTAGTCCTCATCAAGCAAGAATGATTCCCACATAAATTAAAATTATGTTCAGTTTCATTTTAATGAGGTTCTTCAGTGTTCTCTGAACATTAAAATATTTCTTCTAATATAGATTTAGTACATTTGATTTAAGGAGTAATTTCCCTTGTCCTATAAATGAGGAGTAGGGCATTGGTAGGACTGTCTCATAAATGTCTCTACCCACAAACATTATTTGGAAGCCCATTTAGACACAACTGGTACTACTGTGAAAGAAAATTAGTCCGGTCATAGGCAAAGATGTTCTTTACTGCACTGAACAGGACTAGAAGAGGAGATTATTTTCCAGACACCAAATTTTCTTTCCTAATTGAGTATCTAAAATGTGTGACTTTCTCTTTAGTTTACATCCCTACACTGCTTACTATTCATTAGGAAGAAAAGATCTTTCCAAGGCACCCAGAGCCGCTAAGATGCTCTAAAACACTTACTTGGCTGTAGTCTATAGATAGATGCCTATATCTAGCTAAAGAGATTTCTATTTCCGTTCTAGGTGTAAGTATGTCTAATATTATAGTACATTATATATTATATACATTATATGTATGCATATAAATATATAAAACTATTTCTATAAATGCATTTCTATTATTTGTCTATCTTACCAATAGTATTTAAAGCCTCAAAGATGTATAAATTATAGATTGAGATATGAATATGTCTATTAAAAATACTCCCTTTGAACTATTTTCTGAGTTTATATGTACAATAACATCTAATATATGAATAAAATGGTATTGGAATGTATTCTGTTGGCATAAATCTAATTATCTAAATTATTTTATTATGCTGTTTTGGCAAAAATATCACATATTAGAGGTGTAAATTTGATAGTAAATTGAATACCAAAACACAAACACACTTCCTATTTGCCATTAGCCTGCACAGTACAAATTTTCCAGCTGGAAAAAGGCACTTTATGAATTGATGGCAACATTCCCAGATGAAATAACTCTTTATTACTTTGAACTTTTGCCATGGAGCATCATTTTATCATTTAATCTTTTTCATTGTTACATGGAATATAATGTGATATATGGAAGGAGTTAGTACAAATGCCATATACTGACATGCTTCCCATATTAAACTCTCTTTGAATGTTCAACTGCAAACAGGGAATTTAAAAGAGAATGAAAACAAAATGCTTTCATTTTTTTTTTAAGCTAAGTTTTAGCTGTCTCTTTGAAGAACAGGTATATAACCTAATTGAGAATTGGTCACTATGATTCATCATCACTGATTGTTTTAATTACCAGTTTGCTTCATAAAATAGACATTAGTAGAAAGAATCCTGATTGAATAGATTGAGAGTGATGAATTCTGTTGCCTGGTTCAATTATCTCGGAATTCATTATTTCCCGATAATAGTTGTACAAATAAAATCGATGGGCCTCAGTTTCTGAATCTGTAAAATACTATTGGATAGAACTCTAAATACATTTCCAATTCAAATAATAGTTATTTACATGATGGTGCCACTTCTTGTAAGGTTTAATGTTTTCTTTTGCTTAAAAAACAAAACAAAACATAGTTACTGAATAAAGTCTAACTTTGTAAGATGCTGCTTGTTGTTTCCACAAATCCCACAAGTCCCATACATTACTTCTAGGCTCTCCATACCCTTTGTTACAGCTAATTACATTAAACCTACTCAAGGGCATGCTAGAACAAGATCCAACTTGCTCACAAATGATTGTCAAATTTTCAGTGTGAAAATTTATCACTGAGAAATCATCTGTCACTATATATCAAGGTTTGATTTATTTTGTTGGTTTTCTAGAATTAAGAATATTAAAAATGCAGATTAAATTTAAATGTGTGTGTATACATTCCACATTTCCAGCTCCTTTGTAAAAGAATTACCCAGAAAACCTTTGTATTGCTCTATAAACATTGAATATAACAGGAGAACAGAAAATTAGGAGAATACTCATTATTAGACTGTAGGCCTGTTGACAGTCACTATCCTTTGTTGTATTCTATATTAAAGTATAAAGGTTATCATTTTACATTAATTATATTGTAACGAAATACTATCAGTTCCTCGGGAGACAGCTTAGTTAGTGTAGTAAAGATAGTGCCGGATTTGGATGTAAAGAAGAAAGTCCTACATCTAACATTTGTTTTTGTACTTCTGCACAAGTCAATCAGCTATTTTCAGACTCAGGTTTTCCAAACTCTCAAATGGAGATGATAATAAAAGCTGAAGCACTTAATTTACAAGATTGTTGTGACCAAATGAGAGCAAATATTTAAAGCACTTTGCTAATTTAAAATATGTGTTTACACGTGTGTGTGTGAGTGGGGGGCAGTGAATAGTAGTAGCAGTAATAGTAGCAGCAGCAGTAAAACTAGTAGTAGGAGTGGTGGTGATAGTGGGGATATTAGTAGCAGTAATACAAAAGACATAATTGGTATTATATTAGCAGAATTGATAGCATATAGCAATGATAGTGTTAATAATAGTATTAATAATAATAAATTTAGTTTATTATCAAAATAATTCTACATAAAACTATCTAATTTGACTTTAATTTTATGCCTCAAACAATCCTATTCTTTCTATTCTTCAATAAAGTTCTGTCATTTTTTCTCTTTATATGACTTTTTCCTACTTGTATTGTTTGTTCAACTTAAAGATCTATGATAAATTATTAAGTTTAATATCAAGAAAGACAACTATTGTTCAGTTTTGCCTATTTGAATTTATCAAATTTGCATTAATTTCTCACCTTTGAAAACCATTGTGGAAGTTTAAAAAACTTCATGCAATTTCAACTACAAATTGCTAATGTGGTGTGTTATACTTATAGTCCTAATATTTTTAAATAGAAAAAAGCTCAAAAATTATTTTTACAGTTTTACTTTAGTTGTCTTCAACTTTACTTCCCAGAGAATGTGTATGTACGCATACATATGTGTATATATATGTATGTCCATAAAGACACATGTTTAAATTACAGCAGAAAAGGGCTAAATGAATAAATTGAACAAAACTGACATTCACAATGACTAATTTTGCCCCTCTCTGCTAATTTGTAAAATTCTCCTGTTTTTATCTTGATCTACATGATGCAAATTTTGAATATGACTTTTGTTCCCCATCGAGTTTAAGTTAAAATCTTGAACATACATTTAATTTTATCTGAGGCAAAAGTTTGTATTAAAAAAAAAAATACCAGAGTGCCTTAAGGTATTATATCATGATATTTTTTTATATGTTTGAAACCTATAATTGCTAGCATCAGGTTAAATTCTATAGGACAAAGGTTATGCATTCTAAGTGAGCCACAAGTAGCAGATAAACTCTTAATAAAACCTTAATAATGCTAAATACATAAAAAGTCATATTTCTTTCTAAAACAAAATACCACTCCAAAATTAATTTATTCTTGTATTATTCATAAATCTGGGAAATTAGAAACATAAATTCAACATCAGCTTCGTAAGACCAAAATGTATTCCTTTAATTAATAAACAAATTATGAATCAATTGATATTCAAGTGACTGGTTAACTATCAATCAATTAATATGTGAATTATATATAGTTTTATGAAGTGACTGCTAGAATAAGACTGCTAGAATGGATTCAAGATCTATTATTTACTAGTATTATGATTAAGGTTTGTTCTATTGAAAGTTAGTATCACTGAAAGTAATATGAGTATCATATTTCTCATACATTTATATCATGTAATTGCTAAAATGAGGTTAAAATGTATAGGATAGTATGTCTGGAATATATTATAAGAAAAAAATAAAATAAAATAAATGAAATATTGAAACTTTCTTAATGAAATTGACAAATACATGGTAATTAATGGTGATAAGTATATATATGTATACATCTATATATAATATTTAAAATTATATATATCACACATATGTATACTATGCATTTCTATTTGTATGTATATATTATGCTTATGCATATGCATACATATTAAAACAGTATATAGATGCCACCAAATGATCATAATGATGATAATGATGATGGATCACATTTTTCCAGCAGAATTCAGCCAGAAATGATTTTACTGAAACTTGCTATATTGCTATTATTCTTTTGCACTTAATTCTCTTCAGACTAATATATGAGTAAGGAAGTTGTGATTTTTTTACCTAATTGAATTAAAATAATGACATGTAAACTCAACTTTGCTAGGTACACTAAAAACATCTTTGGGACAACTTCAGTAACAAATTTCTCACTAACTTCACACTATCCTCTATTCCTTCCACACATACCCTTGCCCTCTATTTTCCCCTTACTCTTTTTTTGTACTAGAAACACAATCAAATCAACTCTGTCATTGCTTCTGAAAAGGGTATTACAATGTGCTCTCAACGGCTCTACTGGCAATCCATTTAACTCTCTTAATCAAAATAACACTCACTGGCCACCATTTTAATAGTATGCAAGGTTCATAAGGCATGAACTAATTTAATTTTTATTTGTACCCCCAGCTGACACAATATTATATTGGCTGACATATTTAGTTCTTATTAATTATGTTGCATTAATTCATTTTACAAAATGAGAAATATGATAATATATTTCAAACTGTTCTCACACAATATTTATTTTTCTTATTATAGGTCTCTCTATTTTCAAAAGTTACCATTCCACATAGCTTTGAGATTATATTTGGTATTGCAACATCTATTAAAATCTTTGTTCCTAAGTTTTTGTGGATCAATATTACTGCTAGAAAATTATATGTATCAGTTAAATTTTTTGATAATGTTCTGGTTCTAGTATAATCATTGTTGCTGATATTGATTATGATGATATTAATGTTGTTGCTACAATTCTCCAGATATTTTGCATTCCATATTTGTATAGGAGGATTTGTTGAAAGTTGGGGAGGTTCTCCTGGTTTAGAAATCTAGATGAGGTCACATTTCTCTTAATGTTTTTCATTACTAAATTTTTGTAACATGCAGTGAAGTGTTGGAAGGATCCTACAGGTTCTTTCCACAATATGTGTTCTTAATTATGCTAAGGATTCTTAGTCTTTCAGTAAGGTCTCTCAATATCATATCTTGAATAGTCATTGTAAACTCCTCCATCTCCGTAAAGGATAATACATAAATAAGGTAGGAATTTGATTGCTATTTCTCTGTGAGCATATTGGTATTTGAGTTCACGTGGACATTTTAACATGGAAGGTCACAATTCTGCTTTTGGAAGTTAGCTATTTCATTGGCACTATTTGGAATTAAACTTTTTCCCTCTTTTATTTGACAAATTCGATGAAAAACAAATATTGTCAACTGCAAAAATTGTTCAGTAATTTCTTTGTTACATTTTTCTCATTTTTCCCCTATTTATCATGATGTGCTTTCAAAATCTTCCAGCTTCTTGGTGAGTTAATGCTTATCTTTATTATTTTTATTTAGTTACTTTAGTGTAAATATCCCAGTGTTTCTTTTTTTGAAGTTTATTTATTTTTATTTTAAAATTTATTTATGTTTTATTAAACTTTTTATTTACAAAACATAGGTATGGGTAATTTTTCAACATTGACTGTTGCAAAGCTTTCTCTGACGGGAGTACCACTACTACACCATTACCAGCTTGAGAGAAATGCTCATAAGCTTCCACAAAGATGTAACTCTGGATCTTAAAAAAACCCAAATCTCTTCTCAACCTATCCTGAGATTAGAAGAATATCAAGTATGGAAGCACCCCCCACCCCAGGACCTGCCCGACAACAAGGAAAGATTAGTCCATGGGCTTACTGTGTTGGGGGCCCAGATCTTCACCTCAGGCAGACACTCCTGGGAAGGTGGAGGTGGGAGAAAAGACAGAGTGGGATGTGGGCACCTGTGAAGATTCAGTCAGCAGAAAAGGGCAATGTTCCTTGCCCTGGAAGGCTGCAAAATGGAAATGATTCTTTTTTCTGGAATTCACAGGATGGCTGTCATTCATGCCCACCTATATATTAGGTGGGCATTTTTCTAGATTATGAAAAGGGACACATAGCCTTTTACAATGCCAAAGATAGATCTCTTCTCTGCAGCCTCCAATAGAGTCTTTCAAAGGACTATTCAACCTTGCTTCTCTCCTTTCCTTCCAAAAGGAGAAATTACTCCTGGATCTCTCATTATAGGCCCTAGGAGTATCCAGTAGATGGCTTCCTAATGATTGGGAAAGAAACTTCCATTTGAAGCAACTAAAAACCACCTGAAATTCATTTGCCATTACAATCCCTGTTAAGCAAATAATGAAGGTTAGCAAAAAAAAAAATCAAGGGAATTTACTGCTATTATTTATCTTGAGAAGAATAACTGAGAAGGAGGGAATCAGAGTTCACTCTGCTTGGAACTGAGGGGTCAGATGCCTCTGATCTGAGAATCTAGGTGTAAACACCACAGTGCATTGTAACTGGTGACTATGCAAGAAGGGCCAAGGTGGGAACTCAAGGTGGCAACACGGAAAGACTCTCCAAGCCCAGGAGTTCCCACCTTTTGTGGGTGGAGTTAAGGGAGGGGCAAGTTAAAGGAAGACATATAAAAGCCTCCCACAACTCAAGCCTGGGATCTTTTCCTGCCAGAGCTCTAGAGAAGGAGCTAGCATTGTCTCTCTCAAGAAGAGTATCTGAGAAAGGAGGAATCCAAAGCTCAGAGACATGGATGCCAAAGGTTTAATTGGAGATCTCCAAGCCAACCTCGTTTGCTCCATCTGCTTGGGCTACTTCAAAGATCCAGTGACTGTCAAGTGTGGCCATAGCTTTTGCAAAGCCTGTCTTAGCCAGTGCAGGCTGGGAGACCAGGAAACATTAGCTTGCCCAGAGTGCAGGGCAGACATCAATTATGGCAGGGACTTGGTGAGCAACAGTTGCCTGCAGCAGCTGTCCATCACTGTCCAAATGCTCAGACCTCATCTCCTGCAGACCCTTGTGGGTGTCAGCATCTGTGAGAAACATGGAGAAAGGGAGAAGCTTTTCTGTGAGGAAGACCAGAGAGTCCTCTGTGAGTCCTGTTCCTCAGCCCCAGAACACAAGAATCACCAAGCCCTCCCCTTGGAAAAGGTGGTTGCCAAGGGCAAGGAGAAGCTCTTGCAGACACAGAATAGGTTAAAAAGAAAAGAAGAACGTCTGAAAGAGAGATTGGACGATGTCATAAGGAGAGAGGCAAAATGTAAGGAGAGTGCACTCGATTTCCAATGTTTACTTTTGTCTGAATATGAGGAAATGCATCCGTTCTTACTGGATGAAGAAATGCTACAACTGCAAAATCTGAACCAACAATTCAGAGACAACATGGTGAAATTTGAGAGGAACAAAGTCCAATTGTCTCAAGAAATCCAAAATCTGCAAGGATTGCTATTGGACATAGAGAAAAATTTGGATGAGATGCCCTCAGAAATGCTTCAGCATATGAAAGGTACCTTGGAAAAGAGTGAGAAGCTGCTACAAAAAGAATTAGAGGTTTCCTCCTCATCTTGGACTGGACCACTTTCCTCATCATTTGCCTGAGAAATGCTCATGACCTTCTACACAGATATAACTCTGGATCCTGACACAGCCAATCCTCATCTCATCCTGTCTGAAGACTTGAAGAGCTTCAAGTACACAAGCATCCCCAAGAACCTGCCCAACAACAAGGAAAGATTTGTCCATTTACTCACTGTACTGGGAGCCTAGACCTTCACCTCAAGCAGACATTATTACTGGGAAGTGGAGATGGGAGAAAAGACAGAGTGGGAAGTGGGCAGCTGTGAAGACTCAATCAGCAGAAAGTGGAAACGTTCCTCCTTCCCCCAGGATGTAAGGACTGTAGCCGGATGCAAACTTCAAGATCATTTCTTTCTCTGGAACTCACAGGATGTCTGTGGTCCCAGCCCACCTGGCCACAAAGTGGGCATCTTTCTGGATTTTGAGAAGGGACATATAGCATTTTACAATGCCATAGACAGATCTCTTCTCTGTAGCTTCCCAAACAAGGTCTTTCAAAGGCCTATTCGACCTTGCTTCTCACTCTGTCTTCCAAATAAAGAAATCATCCCTGGATCTGTCACCAGATGTCTCAGGAGTACCCAATAGATGCCTCCTAAATGACCATCCTCGTTAAGATTTACCTTCCTTTTCAAACAACAACAAAACAAAACAAAAAAAAAAACACCACCTGAAATGAATTTCCCATTACAACTCATCAATCAAGTATTGGAACACTGAAAAAAAAATGCTCCCCAGGAATTGTCTGATTGTTATTTGCTTATGTGGACTTGCCACCAGAGATCAAAGAAATAAACTGGTATTGTTTATCCTGAGGAGGGAATTGCAGATCAGTTCAGCTTGGAACTGAGAGCAGACAACTCTGATTGTGATTCTCATCCATTAGTCCCAGAGCACAAAGATCACCAAGGTCTTCCCTTGGAAAGGCTGCTGCCAAGTGCCTGGACAAGCTTCAGTCTACAATGTAGATCTTAAAAAGGAGAATTTGTAATTGCATTGGACAATTTTTTTAATTTGAAAATTGTTTAAAAAATGGTTTGGCATAAACTATATCTACTGCTATTGCTTACTGTCTCTGGGAGGGGAGAGGAAAGGGAAGGAAGTATAGAATCTGGAATGCAAAACTTAAAAACCCCAATGAATATTAAAATGTGTTATTATGTTTAAGTGTGGGAAAATAAATTGTAAAAATATTTTAAAATATCAATAAGAATACAAAGAAATGGAAAATATAAAATCCTTGTTCCTCAGCTTAATGAGTTTCCTTTACTTTCTCTTCAATTTCATCTCCACAACACACACAGAGAACATTATCTCCTTGTTTTTGTTATTATTTAAGACTGTTTTTCCTCCATGTTCATGAAGTATAACACTTCTTTATTTAGAAATGAGGCCTTTATCAGAACCATTAAATGTAAAGATGATTTCCCAATTTCATGCTTCCCTCCTAATCTTGTCTGCATTTGTTTTGTTGGTACAGAAACTTTTTAACTTAATATAGTAAAAATTTTCCATCTGGTGTTCAATTAGGAGTTCCAGGTCTTCTTTGGACATAAATTTGTTCCATCTCCACAGGTCTGAGAGATAAACTATATTACATTCCTCTAACTTGCTTACAAAGTCCCTCTTTATATCTAGATCATGAACCCATTTAGATCTTATCTTGGTAT
>JAJPUD010026536.1:0-16405 GCA_023553655.1 Myrmecobius fasciatus
TATGTTGTGGTCCACATTTCACATCCCTCTCTCTGGGTGTATATGGCAATCTCTTAGTTTTCAATATACCTCTCAGTGCAGAATATTATGTTAACAGATACAAGGCATTTGTCCATGTACCTCTGTTATTCCTGTACCCATCTGATGCTAATTAAGTTGGAAAACACAGATGAAAAAAAAAAAAAAAAGGAAAAACATACCTGTCTAAGCAGGTATCCAAGCATATACTTAAGAAAATTAGACATATTTAAAAAAATATGGCAGTATTTGATGATAATTTCTTTTTTAAAAATCTCACTTTTGTTGATGTTTTTTGATTTTACATCACATTAATTTTCAGAGATCCCTCCTGTGTTTTTTACCTAGTGAACCAATCCTGCTGAGAAAGATTTCAAAATGAAGAGAGGAGGGGAAAAGTTTAGGAAAACTAAAAAAGCATATTAACTGTGCCTGAGGAGACATGTAGTACTCCACCTCCTCAAATCTGTAGACTCCTATCTCTGCAATAAAGAAAGGGGGCTAATTTCCTCAGCTCTTCTTTGGGGCTAAAGTCAGTCATTACAATTACACAACAATTGCAGTTCTTTGTGCGTTAACATTGTAATCAGTGGGAATAGTTTTTTGTTTTTTGTTTTTTTTTTCCCATGGTTAAATTTACACCACTTCGAAACAGTTGCTATAAATCTTCCCATGTTTTATTGAAATCTTCATATTTGTTATTTCTTATAACACAGTTACATTCATATACTATGATTTGTTTAGTCATTTCACAGTTGATGGGTCTCTGGTTTCTGGTCCTTTGCTGCCATAAAAAGTGCTGCTATGACTATTTTGGTGTATATGGGCTCTTTGTTTCTGTCTTTTACCTCCTTGAAGCATATGTTCAGCAGTGAGATCTCTAAGTATGAATGAGTTTTATGTTAGGCTTTTTTAAAAAAGCAAATTCAAAATTACTTCTCAGAATTATTGAATCAATTCATAACCTTACCAACAGTATATTACTGTCAGTCTTGTTACGCTTCCTCCAATATTGACTATTTGTAATTTTGCTATGTGTAAATTGAACCAATTCTCAATGCTGTTTTAAATTTCTTTTGTCATTGTTGTTTTAAAACAATCATTGATATACTTATCAATGGTTTGCAATTTTTCCTTTGAAAATTATTTGGTGACTACAAATCCATTGAAAAATTGCTCCTCATCTTAAATATATGTGTCAATCCCTTGTGTCCTAGATATTAGATACAAAGACACCCCTCTACCCTCCACCCTCATCCCCTGCAATTGGAAATTTCCCTTTTTATCTTAACTGGATTGATTTTGTTTGTCCAAAACCTTTTCAATTTTATGTAATTGAAATTATTTGTTTTATCTTTTGCTATCTCTTCTAGCCTGTTTGATTATAAATGGTTCCTAATTTTATGTTGTTTTAATTTTTTAATGGGTTTGATCTTTTTAATATCCACCTTGAACTTATTGTGGTACATGTTCTAAGAAGCTGGTCTGAAATTAATTTCTGGCAAACTATTTTCTAGTTTCCCAGAAATTCTTACTAAATAGGGAGTAGTTTATGTTCATGAACCAATTAATTAAACACTGGGTTATTGACTTCCATTTATCTAATGGTTCACATGTTTAAATTAATGGTTGTTTAACTTTGTAGAATATGTTATTTTGAATTAGATTTTAAAATGCAATGTTTTGGGAAATATCCAAGTGTGTGTGTGTGTGTGTGTGTGTGTGTGTGTGTGTGTGTGTGTGTGGTTATAGGGAAATCCTGAATTATTTTAATTCACAGTCCCTTATGTATGTAGATTTTTTTCCCCTAGATCTTTATAAAATTCATTTATTATTGAAAATGTAAAATTTAACCAGTAGATGTCTGGAATTCTAATCATACCCAACCCCCACCTCTGCAAAGAAATGTAGATTTAATTAATCATTGCTTAGTTACATTCAAGAGTTTTGAACATTTTTCTTATATTATTTCTCACAATATAATATTCAGATGTTTATTATTATTATTATTATTAATTGTTGTCTTCTGGGAGACCTATGATTCTTAAGATATTTATGTAGTTCATTTTCCTTAATAATAAAATGTTCTTCATCTTCTAGAGGCTATTTGACTTTTTATTAATTTATTTCTTCTGTCTTTATGAGAGTTTTTTTTTTCTTTTCCTTTCTTTCCTACATTCAAGCTTTTCCCCCCTGGACTTTGATATTATTAGTCTTCAGTTCTTCATCCTCATTGTTGGTGGGTAAGGCTACTTGGTCCTGCCCAGTGGCCTACAAAGAATAAATTCTGAGAGAAAAGAACTGGCTTCAACTAGATTTTCTTTTTCCTAATTAATGGAAGCTCTTTCCCTCTAGTCAGTTCTGCTACAGTAGTGTGCTGCCCATGTTTTCCGTCCCTCAGTCAGGATGTATCTCCTTTTCTTTAAATGGCTTGACAAAATCAATGTCTGCCACCTGATAAGGATTGATGCCAAATCACTGCCTTGGTGAGTTAAGGGAGTAGTGTCCAAACTAGGACTTTCACTAAGATTATGAAGTATAAATTAGAGAGATTGCTTGCACTGATTATACCAAGTGTATAGAAGGATAGTTGGGGAGAGGAAGAACACTAAGTATATAATTTCTCCAACACAATTGCAATGAGGTTTTTAACTCTGTACATTGTTTCCATTTCCTTATCTTGTGAATTCAGCTTTTCTTCTTAGTTTTTTTGACTGTTGAGTAACCAAAGCTTTTTTGGGAGTAGAGTGGTTTCTGAACTCTTACCTATGGCAACTATTTTTTATTGATTAAAAATTTCTAACAATTATTCTTATATTCAATATTTTAATTTTTGTTCATTTCTTCTTTTTTCTTCAATAAATAGTTTGATGCTACAAGTTCAGTCTAAACAAGTCTTGCTGGTCAATGAACTTTCTAAACTTCCAGACTATACCCTGGACTGGATAGGAAAGTACAGAAGTGTCTCCTTCCTTATTCTGGCCTTATTCCTTTCAATGCACTCTAAGAATTAGTTTAGATTAGAATCTGCACAAAAATGTCATAATATAACATTTCAACAACAATAAATTAATTTATTCTGGCACATATACAAGGTTTAGTTAAGACAGGGTTGGTATTAATTCTATTTCTCCATTTTTATAAAGTCCACAAAACACTTTTTCTTAGGCACATTTTTCAAAATATGGAATTAGATTTCTTATACAGGATCTTTCTTGGAAAGACTCACTATTGCCTGCAATAATGTACTCCCTCTTCATTTCTATTTCTTAGAACCCCTGGAATCCATTCCCCCCTTCAAAACACAGTTCAAATATTATTTCTTTAATTAGGTCTTTCCTGATTATGTACATATTTTGCATATGTGATTGCATTTTGTCAGCCCCAATAAAATGAAGGCTTTCTGAGCAGTGTCTGCTTCATTTTTGTCTTTGTAACTCCAGTACCTAGCATAATGTCTGGCACTTTGCAGGTGTTTAATAAATGTTTGTTGATTGATTGATCGATAGATACACAAATCAAGACTCAATCTCAACTTTTCAGCAGAGTCTGATTTAGAACTTAGATTCACAAATGGGTTCTCAAGAAGTAGCTTGAGGTACAATGTGTGACTCTAGAATCAGAGAGCCCAAGTACAAATCCAAATTTGGATTTAGCCATTTTTTAATGTTGGATAAGTCATAGAACCTCCCCAGTATGTTTTCTTATCTATAAAATAAGAAAGTTAGACTAGGCAAACTCTAAGGCTGCTTCCAGCATGCTTCTGTGGTAAAGGGGAATAAAGTATAGCGGGAAGGGAATAAACATTTATATAGTACCTATTATGTACCAAGTATTGTTACACGTTTTCTCATTTGTTCCTCACAACAGTTCAGTGAGATAAGTGCTGTTTTAGTCTCCATTTTACAATTGAAGAAACTGATGCAAGGATAGATCATGCAGCTTACTCAGAGTCACAGAGCTAATAATTTTCTGAGGCTGTACTTGAACTTTTGTCTTCTTTACTCTGAGCCCAGGGGGAGAGCATCTAGGAACTTCAAAGGCATATCAAACTCTGTCTGTCTCTCTCTCTGTCTGTCTCTGTCTGTCTCTCTGTCTCTCTGTCTCTCTCTGTCTCTGTCTCTCTGTCTCTCTCTGCCTCTGTCTCTGTCTCTGTCTCTCTCTGTCTCTCTCTCTCTCTCTCTCTCTCTCTCTCTCTGTCCCTTATTACCTCCCTTCTTCCCTAATTACTTTCTTTCATCTTCTTTCTTCTCCTTTTCCTCCTCCTCTTCTTCCTCTTCTTCCTCTTCTTCTTTTCTTCCTACCCCTCTGCTCCTTCTCCTCTCTCTTTCTCTCTGCGTATTTGTCTGTACATCTGACACCACTCACTTATTTCCACCCAGACTTACACAAAACTCTAGCCCCTTCCTTTCAAAGTACTCTAAGATAGAGTTAGCTTTGAGGGTTTTAATATTGGGCTTGCAGTCCACTAAAACACCAAATCTTTTTCAGAGAAATTGTTATCTAATCACTAATTGTGCCTTTCCCATCCCCACCTCCCCATCCCCTCTGTGTGTGTGTGTTTGTGTGTGTGTACAATTATATATGTATATCTATCTATCTATCCTTTGACTTTCCTATTTATTCAAAATTTTTAGCTGATCTTTATTCAGATAAACATTCAACTTCCTTGTTTAAAAGGTCCCTTATTAGAAAGAGGAAAATACTTTAATAGGTATTTTGAGTTACATTCAGTGACAATTTTTATAGTATAGAAGTTGAACAACTCATTATAAAATGAAACAAATGTGTTCATAGTCTGCAAAAAGAATTGCCATTGTTTGGTAATTCCCTTAACTTCTACCAAAAAAAAAAAAGTTTTCCTTCACCTTTATTTCTCTAGAAATACCACTTTCAGCCATCCCTTTCTGGGAAGACTCCTTTCCCACTATCATCTTAGTTTCTTTGTCCTTAATAGGAACTTAGGAATCATCAGGAGAGAGAAAGAAGCATCTGAAAATTACAGGCTTGCTCATCATCAAGTAATGTTTATTGAATGCTCAGCACCTCATGGTATTGTGCCAAGGAAGGCATACATGCTTAACAAAAGATTACCATAAAATTGAGTAGAGATGACTGACCCAGGGAAAGGTGCTAATTGCTCAGTATCTATGAAAGCAATTTCAGATTCTAAGAAAGAAATAATATAATTATATAAAAATAAATGTAATTTTTCTTTCTAAAATATTTTTTTTCTTTTTGGTAAGGCAATTGGGGTTAAGTGATTTGCCCAGTGGTCACCCAGTTATGAAGTATTAAGTGTCTGAGGCCACATTTGAACTCAGGTCCTATTTGACCAGATGGCTAGTGCTCTATCCACTGTGCCATCTACCTGCCCCTCATTTACATTTCTCAGTGTATCCTCTTCATTCCTTTATAGGGGAGAGAATTCAAATTTGGTCTTATGTAACCCTGTTTGCCTCAATTTCCTCATTTACAAAATGAATTTAAAAAAGAAAATGGCAAACCATTCCAGTATTTTTGCCAAGAAAACCCCAAATGGAATCACAAAAAAATCTGACACACAAAAATATATCAGAATAATAAAAATGCTAATGTATCTATTTCATCTCTTTGATAATAATATAACTATTCCTTTTAGACATAGCAGATACTACATCCTGTACTAATCCTGTACAAATCTAGCTCTAAATTGCTAACTGCCCAAGGTACATCTTCACCTAGATATTGCATAGATCTTTCAAACTCAGTATAGGATCATGGGACAGAGATTGAATTTAACATTTCTTTGGTATCAGGTATTCCCAAATAAGGAGACTCTGCCAGTGCAAGCTGGCACATTCTTTGTAGCTTATAGTCCTTAAGAGTGACTTGATAAGTCATGACTTAATGGAATCAGAGTCAGTGTGTGACAGAGGCTAGTTTTGAACTTAAGTTTTCCTTGCTCCAAAATGAGTTTCTATCCACAATGCCATGCTGCCTTTTCAAAAGAGAACTCAACATTTTCCTCAGATTCTTTTCTTCTGAAGGTTTTCTCATTTTTATTAATGGTACCAATCTTTGCTATTTCTAGAGTTCTGTACTCAGTTGGATAAATCTTTCCCTTTTTTCCTTTTCCTTTTGCTTTCCTTCTTTCCTCAGTTATCTGTAAAGTTTCATTAGGCAGAGAAAGCAAGAAAGTTCCAGAAAAACATATTTTTGCTTCATTAACTACATAGCCTTTGACTTTGTGGATCACAATAAAATGTGGTAAGTCCTCAAAGAAATGAGAGAATGGATCATCTTACTTTTATTCCTGAGAAAGCAAAAGGAAAAGGGACCTGCAAAGAATAAGATAGCTAGATAATGTCATGGAAACAATAAATATAAACTTTCAAGGACTTTGAGAGATAGCAGAGGACAGAAGGACATGATCTGCTAAGGTCCAGGGGGGTCATGAAGAGTCAGATATGATTGAACTACCACACTATCCTTCCAGTAATCCTTACTAGACTAACCTAGGAAATGGGTCAGGGTAGTGGGTGGGAGGTGTTAAGCAACAAGAGAAGGAAAAAAAAGTAAACTACTATTTTTTGTTCCATTATTGCCAACCTTTCAATACTCATCACAGAAATGAGAGTTGGAAGGGAGCTTAAACATCATCTAGTCCAACTCCTTTGTTAACAGAGGTGCAAAAGAAGCCCCAGAAGGGAGAATGAACATAGATTAATCAATGAATTAGTGGCAATTATGGAACTAAAATGCTTCTCTTGATTTCCAGTCTTTGGTACTTTCTCCTATACCATAAAATGCATTCATTTATAATACTGTAGAAATGACTTGAAAAATCCTTTGCCAAATGAATAATTCCCCCTCCAAATTCTTCACAAGTGGTTATCTATCATCTGCTTGATCATATCAAAAAGCTCATTACTTCTCAAGACAATTCTTCCCAGGGCATTTCTAAATATTAGGAAGTCCTCATGTTGATCTGAAGTTTCAGTAGAATAGGCTCCTCAGCCCATACAACAAAATGAGACTTATTGACAACAATAAAAATTCTATCCTCCAGAGTAATGATGGATTGGAAGCAATTTGATCTAGTTGGAATTAAGGATATTGAATGGTGTTGCTGCTTAGTCATATTCCAGTTGTGTCTGACACTTTGTGTCATCATTTGGGTTTTTCTTGGCAAAGAAACTGAAGTTATCTGTTAAAATCTAATTGATTTTTACAGATGAGGCAACTGAAGCAAACAATGTTAAGTGACTTGCCCAGGATCACAAAGAGTAAGTATATGAGGCCAGATTTGAAGTTCAGGAGATGAATATTCCTGACTTCAGGATAGGCCCTGCATCACCTCTAATTGTACCTAGTGATTGTGGTACATATTATAGGTCAAGGGAAGATTAAATCTTTCTGGAGAAAATAATACAGTAGTAGCTCATTGAGGAATTGTATGCCAATCAAGATAGAAGTCTTAAGGCTACTTGGGATTCCACCTTTGTTTCATACTGACCACTCCCTTTTTGCTTAAGCATGCTGAAGCTATTCTACTGGATCTGGATCTGAAAGAGATCATAAAAAAGGGAAAAGGACCTACATGTGCAAAAATGTTGTGGCAGTCCTTTTTCTGGACTGGAACTGGAAACTCATCATTTGGGGAATGGCTGAATAAGTTATGATATATGAATGCTATGGAATATTATTTGTTCTATAAGAAACAATCAGCAGGATGATTCCAGAAAAGCTTGGGGAGACTTATATGATCTTAAGTAAAGTGAAGTGAGTAGAATAAGAGAACATTGTAGATAGTTAAAACAAGATTACATGATGACCAGCTAGGATAGATTTGACTCTTCAACAATGAGGTTATTCAAAAATTCCAATAGACTTGTGATGGAGAGAGCAAGAGTTCTATGGAGATTTAATGTGTATCACAACATAGTATTTTCACCTTTTTGTTGTTTGCTTGCTTATTTTTTCCCTTTTTGATTTGATTTTTCTTGTGTAGCATGATAATGTGGAAATATGTTTAGAAGAATTGTACATTTGTAACCTATATTAGGTTACTTGATATCATGGGGAAGGGGGAGAAGAAGAAAAATTTGAAACCCAAAGATTTGCAAGGATGGATGTTGGAAACTATCTTTGTATGTATTCTGAAAAATAAAAAAGCTATTATCATTTTTTTATAAAAGCATGTTGACACTAACGATGTTTTGCATGTTAGAAGCTATAAAGTACCAAGCTGAAATTGCCCCTAGAGTAAATCCAGTGATGGTAGTAGTGTATAAGGCATTCTTGAGAACAGTTTTACCTTGGGTATCTATATCAGGAAGAGTGGTCCTTGGAGTACCATGGCCCATGCTCCAAAAGGAGTAGGAGGAAAAAAGAAGACTGAATCTGGGAGAAGGTAATTATAACAAGAGTGGCTGTTGCCTTAGCCACTGAAAGTCAACAATGCACAGCATTGCTAAGAATGACGTATGCCTCCCAAACCCAGATAATTATGGACTAGAGCAAAGCACAATTTATCTAATCCCATGGTGAGAATTTTGCTATGCCCCTGATTGTGCAGTTTATTATTGACCTGTTCCCTCCCTTTGGACATTTTCACCTCTCATTTGTCTTGAATTCTTCTTCCTTGGTCAGTTGCCTCTGAAGAATTCTGATACTCGGGGCAGCTAGGTGGCGCAGTGGATAAGAACACCAGCCCTGAAGTCAGGAAGACCTGAGTTCAAATTTGGTCTCAGACACTTAGCATGCCCTAGCTGTGTGACACTGGGCAAGTCACTTAACCCCAATTGCCTCAGAAAAAAAAAAAAAAAAAAAAGAATTCTGATACTCTTTCTCCTGAACTAGGAAAAATAGTCTCACTAAGCACCAAATTCTTGCAGATCCTACCTTTTGTAAGGTCCCCTTATTCCTTTATAGAATATTTTTTTTCTCCTTTAGAAACATTCACTAGTATTCCACTACTGAGACATGATTTCCCCTCTCATTTTTCAATCCCTTCCTTGGCCTCCTTGCCCATTTCTTTGTAGGCTCTCTTCTTCTTGAGAAATTACAAGAGTTATTTTACCTTTATTATTATTCTTTGACTTGATTAGAGTAATTCACATTTTTTCTTCTTCTCCTTTCCTCTTTTATGAGCCTTTCCATTTTTAAATTTAATCCAACAAAAAGTAAAAATAGGAAGGATTTACTTGTAGGTAAGGTGTTGTGATATTATCCAGGATATCTCAAATCTGTTTCTCCACCATCAATTATATTTGACTTCTACCTTTCTCATGTTCCTTTAGAAATTAGTTAATGGTTTCTCTAATTTATTTTTGTTTACCCTTTTATTTCTGTTGTTTGGGGGTTTTGAGAAACGAATAATTTCTTCAAGTTTCACTTTTCTAGGAATGTTTTCAAAATCTTACTTATCAAAATGCATTAAAAATTGCTAGGCTCAAGTTTTCAGGGTAGGTTATTTTGGACAGCATCTTAAGGCTCTTTACTCTTTAGAACATTATTTTTTAATTAATTAATTTATTTTTAATACACATTGCTTTATGAATCATGTTGGGAGAGAAAAATCAGAGCAAAATGGAAAAATCCTAGGAGACAAAAAAGAAAGAAAAAAGAAGTGAACATACCATGTGTTGATCTACATTCTATCTTCATAGTTCATTTTCTGGATGCAGATATCATTTTCTGTCCAAAGTCTATTGGAATTACTTTGGATCACTGAACCACTGAGAAGAACCAAGCCTTTTATGGTTGATCATTGCATATTCTTGCTGTTATTGTGTACAATGTATTGTACGGTTTGTTTCAATCAGCATCAGTTCATGTAAATCTTTCCAGGCCTTTCTAAAATTAACTTGTTCATTTTTTTATAAAATAATAATATTCCAGTTTATTCAGCCATTCCCCAATTGATGGCCTATTTTCTGACATTTTATTTTCTAGTTTTACCAGCAATTTTTGCCAAATAGTGAGTTCTTATTTCAGAAGCTGGAGTTTGGGTGTTTATTAAATACTACATTACTATAGGCATTGATTATTGTGTTATGTGTATCTAATCTAGTCCACCAATCCACTACTCTGTTTCTTAGCCAATACCAAATGGTTTTGATGACTGCTGTTTTATAATATAGCTTTAGGTATGGTACTACTAAGCCACTATTCTTTGTATTTTTTTTTCCATTATTCCCTTTATATTCTTGACCTTTTGCCCTTCCAGATGAATTTTGTTATTATTTTTTCTAGTTCTATAAAATACTTTTTGGGCAGGTTGATTTGTATGGCACTGAAAAAAGTAGATCAATTTAGGCAGAATTTGTCATTTTTATTATTTATTTATTATTAGCTATATATTATTTATTTATTAGCTATATATTATTTATTATATTAGCTATGGGCAATTGATTCTTTTACTAATTGTTTAGATCTGATTTGCATGAAAAGTGTTTTGAAATTGTGTTCATATAGTTTTGGGGTTTGTGTTGGCAGGTACACCCCCAAGTATTTTTTTCCAGTTATTTAAAATGGAATTTCTCTTTCTATTTCTTGCTGATGGACTTTGTCAGTAATATATAAAAATGCTGATAATTTATGTGTTTGTTTTATATCCTGTAACTTTGCTAAAGCTATTAATTGTGAGGTTTTCAGATGATTTTTTTTCAGATTCTCTAAGTATATCATCACATCAACTGCAAAGAGTGATAATTTTACTTCCTTATTGCCTTTTTTAATTCTTTTACTTTCTTTTTCTTTTCTTATTACTAAAGCCAATATTCCTAGAACAATGCTGAATAATAGTGATGATGGGCATACTTGTATCATCCCTGATTTTCTTGAGAATATGTATAGCTACTCTCCATTACAAGTAATGCTTGCTGTTGGTTTTAGATAGATACTGTTTATTATTTTAAGGAAAGTTCCCCTTTATCCCTATACTCTGTAGTATTTTTAATAGGAATGGGTGATGAATTTTGTCAAAACTTTTTCTGCATCTATTGAGATTATCATATGATTTCTGCTGGTTTTGTTATTGATGTGATCAATTATGTTAATAGTTTTCCTGATATTGAACCAGCCCCACATTTCTAGTATAATTTCCACTTGGCCATCGTGTATTATCTTGTTGATAAGTTGCTGTAATATCTCTATTAATATTTTATTTAAAATTTTTCCATCAACATTCATTAGGGAGATGGGTTTGTAATTTTCTTTCTCTGTTTTGGCTCTTCCTAGTTTAAATATAAGTACCATATTTGTGTCATAGAAGAAATTTGGCAGGACTCCTTCTTTGCCTATTTTTCCAAATAGTTTACATAGTATTGGAATTAATTTTTCATTAAATGTTTGATAAAATTCACATGTGAATCCATCTGGCTCTAGAGATTTTTTTCTTAGAGAGTTCATTAATGGCTTGTTCAATTTCTTTTTCTAAAATGGGATAGTTTAATAATTTATTTCCTCTTCTGTTAATTTGTACAATTTGCATTTTGGTAACTATTCATCCATGTGGGTTAAATTGTCAGATTTGCTGCCATATATTTGGGCAAAATAATTCCTAATTATTGCTTTAATATTTCTTTATTGGTGGTAAGTTCATCCTTTTCATTTTTGATGATGGTGATTTGTTTTTTTTTCTTTCCTTTTGCTAATTAAATTAACCAAAGGTTTATCTATTTTGTTGTTATCTAATTTTTTCATGAAACCAACTCTTAGTTTTATTAATTAGTTCTATCAGTTTCAATTTTATTAATCTCTCCTTTGAGTTTCAGAATTTCTAATTTGGTATTTAATTGGGAGTTTTTACTTTGTTCTTTTTAAAAGCTTTTTTAGTTACATGCTCAATTCATTGATCTCTTCTTTCTCTATTTTATTCATGTAGGTATTTAGATATTAAAAATTTGCTCTAAGAACTGCTTTGGCTGCATCCCATGGTTTCTTCTCTCATTATTGTCATTCTCTAAGATGAAATTATGGATTGTTTCTATGATTTATTGTTTTAGCCATCCATTCTTTAGAATTAGATTATTTAATTTCCAATTAGTTTTTAGTCTATCTTTCCTTGGCCCTTTATTGCTTATAGTTTCTATTGAATCATAATTTGAAAAGGAAGCATTTACAATTTCTGCCTTTCTGCATTTGGTTGTGATGTTTTTAAGTCCTAATGTATGGTCAATTTCTGTGTAGTGCCATGTACTCTCATGAAAAAAGTATATTCTTTTCTGTCTCTGTTCAGTTTTCTTCAGAGGTCTAACATATGTAAGTCTTCTAGGATCTCATTAACCTCCCTAGTTTCTTGTTTATTTTGTGGTTAGATTTGTTTGATTCTGAGAGGGGAAGTTTGAGATCCCCCATTAATATAGTTTTGTTGTCTATTTCTTCCTTTAACTGGCTTAATATATGCTCTAGGAATTTGTATTCTCTACCACTTGGTTCATATATATTTAATATCATTGCTATCATTGCTACTTTATTGTTATGGTACCCTTTATCAAGATGTATTTTCCTTCCTTATCTCTTTTAATTAGATCTATTTTTATTTTTGCTTTATCTGAGATTGAAATTGCTACTCTTGCTTTTTTTTTTACTTTAGCTGAAACACAGTAAATTCTATTCCATCTTTTACCTTTACTCTGTGTGTTTCTCTATGTTAAATGTATTTCTTGTAAGAAAAAAACATATTGTAGGAATCTATTTTTAAACCACTCTGCTATTAGTTTCCTTTTATATGGGAGTTTATCCCATTCATACTCACAATTATAATTATCAGCTCTATATTTCCCTCCATTCTTTTTTCTTCCCTGTATATACTTTTGTTCTCTCTTTCTACCTTGTCCTTACTAGTGTTATTTTTATCTACCCCACCCATTACCTTATCTTGTATCCCCCCTTCCCCCCTTATCTCTTTTTCTTTAGTGTTTCTGCCCTCACTTTTATCCTGGTTAGATAAATTTATATACTTAAGAAAATGATTAAGTTATTCCCTCTTAGAGCCAAAATTGATGAGATCAAGCTTCAGATAATGCTCACCTACCTCCTTTCTTTCTCAAGATTGTAATAGAGCTTTTGCACCTCTCCATGTGATCTTATTTGTCCCATTATACCTTTCCTTTTCTCTTCTTTCAGAACAATGTTTTTTCCATCCCTTAATGTCTTTTTCTTGGATATCATCACATCAGTGTACATTTACACCACACCCTGTGTCCATGTGATGCCCCTCTCTGACTGCCTCAATAACAAATACAGTTTTCAAGAGTTACAGTTATCAGTTTTCCCATCTAGGAATGTAAACATTTTATCTTTTAAATATTTTATATTTTTCTTCTGGTTACCTTTTTCATGCTTCTTTTGAGATCTGCATTTGAAGACTAAAATTTATGTTTAGTTCTGTTTTTTTTTTTTTCAAAAGAAATGATTGAAAGGCTCTTACTGTATTAAAAATCTATCACCTTCCCTAAAAAGATGATACTGAATCTCACTGGGTAGTTGATTTTGATTGTAATGCTAGATTCTTTGCCTTCTAGAATATGATATACCAGGACTTCTGATCTTTTACTGTAGAAGCTGCCAGATCCTGATTAATGCTAACTGTTGTTGCTTGATATTTTAATTGTTTTTGTCTGAAAGCTTGCAGTATTTTTTTTTCCTTGAGATTGTATGGAGTTTTACAACAGTATTCCTTAGGGCTTTTCTTGTTGGATATCTTTCCAAAGTGATAGATTGATTCTTTCAATGAATGTTTTCCTCCTCTGCTTCTAAAATAGCGCGGCAGTTTTCCTTGATGATCTCTCTCTCTTTTTTTTTAATTAATTAATTTATTTTTCCTTTTTGCTGAGGCAATTGAGGTTAAGTGATTTGCCCAGGGTCACAGAGCTAGGGAATTTTAAGTGTCTGAGACCAGATTTGAACCCAGGTCATCCTTACATCAGGGCTGGTGCTCTATCCACTGTGCCACCTAGCTGCCCCGACCTTGATCTCTTGAAGAATGCTACCCAGGCTATTTTTTGGTCATGGCTTCAGGTAGATCAATAATTTTAAATTGTCTCTTCTGGATCTGTTTTCCAGGTTGGCTATTTTTCTAATGAGATATTTCACATTTTCTTCCATTTTTTAGTTAGTTTGATTGATTCTTTATGCCTCATAAAGTCATTAGCTTCCATTTGCCCCATTCTAATTTTTAATGCGTGATTTTCTTCAGCTAGCTTTTGTATCTTTTTTCCATTTGGTTAATTCTGTTTTTGAAGGTGTTGTTTTCTTCAGTGGATTTTTCTTTGTATTTGTCCAATTGTATTTTTTAAGGAATGATCCTCCTTTTCCAAGCTGTTGACTCTCTCTTGCATATTTTTCATTTCTTTTCTCATTCTTTCTTCTACCTCTCTTACTTGCCTTTTAAAGTCTTTTATGAGCTTTTCCAATAAACTTCTTTGGAATTGAGATCAATTCATATCACTTTTTCAGATTTTCTCTATGGATTAGTCTGAATTGGTGTTTTGGTCTTCCCTGTAACCAGAATAATTTTCTGATCAAGGTTCTTTTCTGTTTTTTGCATATTTTATTTCCTTTTCTTTTTATATTTCCTCCTTTTTAATTTTTCTTTTTACTTTTATGATTGAGCTCTGTTACTGGAGTGAAAGGGGTATTGTACCAATATTCCTCTGCAGCTCTGAGCCTTGGCTTTGAGTACAGGAGTCCCTTGTGTTTGCAGGGGGTAGATTTATCTGCTCTTTCCAGAAAACAGCCTGTTTTCCCAGAGTTTGCTTTCTGAGATGGGACTGGAGGTTGCCCCATTGATCTTCTCCAGTATTGAGTCAAGACCAAGAGTCTCAGTGGCTAATTTGCTGAGATTAAGACCTTCTCCATGACTTTCCCAGACTCTGGCTGAGCTGGGCTGAACACCCTTTTTACCCCAATAAGACTGACCTTTTTTGAAGGTTTTCTAAACTATCTTGAACTGAAGAGTGATTTCATCATGTTAGATTCTATTCAGTGCCTTGGTTTCATATGGATTTCAAAGGAAACTGGGAGAGCTTGAGCTGGCTTCACTCTGTCATCGCGACTCCAACCTTTGAAGATAGAACACTCTTTAGAATAATTATTTCATGCCCTTCTGAGTTATATGGTGAATGCAGAGTAATATTATATCATTTGAATGTGGTTTCCTTTATATCTGAAGATCTTTCTCCTGGTCATTTTCAGAATTTGTTATTTGTCAATGTAATTTTTACATTTAACTACAGTGTGTTTTGAAGTTTATAGCATAATATTGGTTTTTCTTTTTTGCCCTTCTGGGGGAGATCTATGTATTCTTTTGATGGACATTTGGCTTTCTGGGTTCAGAAATTCTGGGTACTTTTCTTATATTATTTTTGGGCAATCAAGCTCAGATGTATTTATTTTTATTTTTTTACATTAGGTCTTCTTCTGGAAGCCCTATAATGCTTGCCATTGCATACAATATGTTTAGTATGTGTGGATAATATGCTTTCTTTTAATTTTTTTTTGTTTTTTGCTTGTTTTCTTCTAAATTGTCTTCCATTTCTGTGTATTTGCATTCCCAGTCATTTGTCTTCTTTTGTTTCTTTGGTGAGACTTGCTATTGTAAATTCAAGAGTTTCTATTGTGCTATTTATTTCTGCCATTCAAGCCAACATTCTGCTTTCACAATTCTTATTTCTCTTTTAATCATTCTGGAAAGTCGTGCTGTTGTTCCATATTCTCTTGGGGATCCATAGACTCCTTTTGTATCAACAGATATTGATTTATTTTAGCTGTCCTGTGATTGTAAATATTTAAATAATTTTACCTTATCTTAAAGTCATATACTTTAAAGTCATATACCCTTCTGCTATTATTTTCCCTGAAGGTTTACCTGCTTAGGTTCAATATCTTTAAATGCATTTTCTCCCTTTTGACATTTTTTTGTTATTTCAAAGTTATTTTTTTCTCCTCTTGTTAATTTTTTTAATGGCAGTTTCCCCTTGAGCTGGATTTCAAAGGGTCTTATCCTTCTCCCATGCCAGGCAACTCATGATTCATCAGCCTAAGTCTCTGCCTTAAATGACTTCCATGGAAAAAGAACTAACTCGGATAATTGGGGGGGCAGAGCCAAGATGGCGGAGTGAAAAGGTGACTTTCTGCCTCTCCTCCGAACTTCTCTCAAATCAACAATAAAATAAGCCTCTGAACTGATCTTCAAGTCAACGAACTCAGAAATATTTGGGCACAGCTCTCTGGATAACTTCATATCAGGTTAGTGGGACTCAGACAGAGAGATAAATAGACTACCCCTGTGCAGGCCAGAAGTGAGGGTGGGACTCAGCTCAGCTCAGCTTATTGTGGCAGAAACTCCAAACTCCAAACTCCAAATTCCAAACACCTGGAGTTTATCTGAGGCACT
>JAJPUD010026537.1:0-16404 GCA_023553655.1 Myrmecobius fasciatus
TTCTTTGCCTCTTCAAGTGATTTTACCTTGTTTTTACCTCCTTTTTTCTTTTTTGGATCTTATTTTACCACTTTTCCCCTCTTTTTCCCAGTATGACAACTTTTTCCCCTCTAGTTCTCTTTTTCATATTATCAAAGTAATATCTAGTTAATTATACCCCCAAACTTTAAGTATCCCCCTAGTAAAAATAAAGTTCTCAAGGGTCCTTTCCTTTTTACCTTTTTATGCACCTCTTGATTTCTGTGTTTGGGTGTCAAATTTTTTGTTCAGCTCCGGTCTTTTCATTAGAAATAGGTGAAATTCACCTATATCATTGAATGACCATCTTCTTCCCTGGAGGATAATGCTCATTTTAGCTGGATAGGTTATTCTTGGCTGTAAGCCAAGTTCCTATGCCCTTCGGAATATCTGATTTCCAGGCCCTGCGATCCTTCAATGTGGAGGCTGACATCCTGTGGAATTCTAATTATTGATCCTCGGTATTTGAATTGTTTCTTTCTAGCTGCTAGCAGAATCTTTTCCTTGGTGCTATAATCCTGAAATTTAGCCACGATATTCCTTGAGGTCTTAATTTTGGGGTCTCTTTCAGGAGGTGATCGGTGAATTCTTCCAATGGTGATTTTGCCCTTTGATTCTACAATCTCAGGGCAGTTTTCTTTCAGTATTTCCTGGAAGATAGTGTTTATATTCTTTTTTTTATCATGGCTTTCAGGAAGTCCAATAATCTTTAGATTGTCTCTCCTAGATCTATTTTCCAAGTCAGTTGTTTTTCCTAGGAGATATTTCATATTTTCTTCTAATTTTTCATTTTTTTGATTTTGTTTGACTGATTCTTGAAGTCTTATTGAGTCATTCACTTGCATTTGTTCAATTCTTATTTTTAAAGTGTTGTTTTCTTCAGTTACCTTTTTAAGCTCCTTTTCTGACTGGCCAATTTGTTCATTGCACTCTTTTTCCACTTCACCAATTTTATTTTTCAATAAATTGGTGTCTTTTTCATATCTCTTTTGCAGGGCATCATATCCTTCTTGCAAGATGTTGTATCCTTCTTGCACTGATTTCAGTTTATTTTCCCATTTATCCTCCAGCTCTCTTTTGAGGTTCTTTAAGCAATCTTCCAGAAAGGCCTTTTGAAAAGGGGACCAGTGATGGTCCTTGCTGATTTTTTCTTGAGTTTTGTCTAAAGGAACCTCAGTATCTGGGGTCAGCGCTTCTTTGCCTTGATAAAAGATGTCTATGGTGAGAGCTCTCTTTTGCTTCTTCATTTTTTTTAAGACAGAGTGGATATCTCTTTAAGGTAGGGAAAAAAAAAACGGCGGCTGAAAGGCAGCTGAAAAGCTTTGCCCTGGGGTACTTCAGCGAGTTGACTTAAGGTGCTGTGCTTGTGGGGGCTAGGACTAAGTCCGAATTACTCCTTAAACAAGGCAAGTCTGCCAGAACACCTGCCCCCAGTCAGGGCAGAGTGTCCCGAGTGCCTCAGATAAACTCCAGGTGTTTGGAATTTGGAGTTTGGAGTTTGGAGCTTCTGCCACTCAGAGCTGAGCTGAGCTGAGTCCCACCCTCACTTCTGGCCTACACATAAGTGGTCTATTTATCCCTCCGTCCCAGTCCGACTAACCTGATATGAAGTTATCCAGAGAGCCGTGCCCAAATATTTCTGAGTTCGTTGATTTGAAGATCAGTTCAGAGGCTTATTTTATTGTTGATTTGAGAGAAGATCGAAGGAGAGGCAGAAAGTCACCTTTTCACTCCGCCATCTTGGCTCTGCCCCTGTATAGTCTTGTTGCTGTGTATCATGTTCTGGTTCTGCTGATTTCACTCAGCATCAGTTCATGCAAATCTCTCTGAAATCTTGCTGGCCATTTCTTACCGAACAATAATATTCCATGACATTCTTATACCATAATTTATTCAGCCATTCTCCAATTGATGGGCATCCTTTCAGTTTCCAGTTTCTTGCCACTACAAAAAGGGTTGCCACAAACATTTTTGCACATGTGGGTCCCTTTACCTCCTTTAAGATCTCTTTGCGATATAGGCCTAGTAGAAACACTGCTGGGTCAAATGGTATAGACAGTTTGATAACTTTTTGAGCATAGTTCCAGATTGCTCTCCAGAATGGTTGGATCTGTTCACAATTCCACCAACAATGTATCAGTGTCCCAGTTTTCCCACATCCCCTCCAACATTCCATCTTGCCATACTTTCTTTATTTTAATTATTTTTTTATTTGCAAAACATATGTATAGGTAATTCTTCAACATTAACCCTTACAAAGCTTTCTGTTACAAATTTTTCTCCCCTACTCCCCACCCCTCCCCTAGATGGCAAGATATCTACTACATGTTAATTATGTTAAAATACTTGACAAATCGTATATATGTATACATATTTCCACATTTAGCATTGTTGTGCAAGAAAAATTGTATCTACAAGAAAGAATAATCAGATAAAGGAAATACAATACAAGCAAACATCAATCGAAAGCATGAAAATGTTATGTTGTGGTCCACATTTCACATCTCTTTCTCTATCTCTGGGTGTATATGGCTTTCTTCAGTGAACAATTGGAAGTGGTTTGAAACATTTCATTGTTGAAGAGAGCCATCTCATTTTTTCTTTTACCTCTCTAATTTGCTTTTTAAAGTTTTTGATGAACATTTCCAAGAAGCCTCGTTAGGCTTGAGGCCAATTTATCTCACTCTGAGATTTCTTCTATGGACATTCTCTCTTAATCTGAGTTTGTATTTTGGTCTGCCCTGTCCCCATAGTAGCTTTTTAGGTCAAGGTTCTTTTCTATTTTTTTCTTTTATGGTGGACTTCTGCTCCTGGAGTGTAGGGGGTGCTTTCCCAAGCTTTCTGTGTAGTTCTGAGCCTTGGCTTTGAGCACAGAGCTGCCTTTTGTTTGCAGGGGGATGCTTTGCCTGCTCTGTTCAGAAAACATCCTGCTTTCCCAAAATTTGCTTTCTGCGCTGGAATTGTGGGCTGTCCCCCTGCTGTGCTCCTCTCCTGAGCCAGGACCATGGGTTTTAGGGTCTTATTTGCTGTTATTAATCCCCTCTCAGTGTCTTTCCCAGACTCCATTTGAGCTGGATTAAATACTCTTTTCACCCCAGTGAGACTCATTTTTCTTGAAGTTTTTTTCAGCCTATCCCAAGTTGTTGAATGGTTTCATTCTGTCAGACTCAATGCAGAAGCTTGGTTTCTTGTTTTTCAAGGGAAACTGGTATAGCTCAAACAGCTTCCTGACTTAATTCTGCTCTCTTCTGTCCATCCTTATTTATTACCTCTCTTTGCACATGGCTTTCTTATTCCACCTCAAACATAGTATCCCATCTGCCCTTTCTGTGCCTTTGCCTTATAACTATAAAGAATTTCTTATTCACTTTAATCTCTTAAAATCCCTGAAAACCTTCCTCAACTAAAATGTCATTGTCTCAATAAAACTTTTTCATTCCTACCCAATTTCTAGTCCCTTGTCTCTTCTTCAATTATCTTATATTTGCATATTTGTTTTGTATATATTTATGTGTGTGTGTGTGTGTGTGTGTGTGCGCACGTGCACTCATGTGGGGAAAATAGTCATAGCATTATAGACTAAAATGGTGGCCTTGAAGTCAGGAATATTTAAATTAAAGTTCTATCTCTGACACATAATGGCTCTATGACAGTGACTTGTCAGCTATTTAACCTCGGTGCTTTAGGTAATGCTCTAAGATTAAAAGTGCAGAGAAATGTCTAACCCATTGCCTTACAAGGAGAAAAAAGCATAGGACTTTACACTACCCTTGAATATGTTCCTTGTTCATATATATTTGGTTTATGTAAATATTGTCTCTTCTGAGAGCATGTAAACTCCCTAAGGGCAAGGACTGCTACTTTTTCTTTTTTTTATTATTTCTCTCCCTAGTACTTAGTACAGTGATTGATGACATTTACTTATCACTTACTATAATAATTGTGGATTTATTGATTGATTTTGTAAGTAAGGATACTGAAGCCTAGAAAGACCAAGTTCTTTGTTGAAAGTTAAACAGCTAGGACCTAGGAATGTGAGGACTAGGATTTGGTTCCTAACTCCAAATCCAGCTTTCAGTACATAACATTGCTCTGTCTGCACAGCTTACTTAAACTCTCTGGGTCTGTTTCTTCATTTCTCAATGTGAGGAAGTTTAAGTATTCTCTAAGTCAGTTCCAACTCTATTATTGAATCAGTCTAAATTCTCCAAAAGGCATTTATATTACAAAATCTCTGAATTATCCTGCATCATGGGTTTAAAGAAAAATGCTAGAGATGAGTTCTCTCATAGACCAAGGTAAGGAAGTAAAAAGTGGGAAGTAGGGTTTTTTTGTTGTTGTTTTTGTTTTTTGTTTTTTCTGGCTCTGTGTGGTTTCTGTGTCTCTATTAGTGATACAATAGACTTAACTTCTTCAGATTTCAACCTGGATTTTATTCAGAATAACAGTTTGTGGCTTAAAGAATTCTATGGTCCATGGACATTGTCAATCATCAGCTCCAGAATAGAAAAAAAGATTATAAGAAGATAGAAACTGTACATTGGATGGAAAGGTAAACAGATCCTTAGGTAGTCATTTGGAATCCATGTATTTAATCACAATATGATATTTGGTTTTAACAAAAAATAACAGAATGTATCTAGAGATTTTAAAAAATTAGTGATGCTATTGTTGATTCAGAGGTCCTGCCGCACTTTTGCTGGGGCCTAAGGTGTGTTTGAGGCTGGGGCCAGGGCTATACTGATTGGGCTTGAGTGCTGGACCCTCCCTCTGGGTCCACAGACCTTTTCTGCTGACCTTCAAAGTCCCTTTGGTGTCTCTGGGCTGAGAAGTCTGGAAGCCAGCAAATACTGCTACTGATTCAGAAATTAGGCTGGGGCTAGGGCTGGGATCGGGCCAGACTTCGAGTTGCATTGCTGAGGCATACAATAGGACTGTATGCTGGACTCCCTCCCTGGTTTCACAGACGTAATCTGTTGACCTTCCAAGTTGCCTTCAGCTGGAAAATGTTCTACTCCACCTTTGTGGGTATTTTGATACTCCAAAATTGGTTTAGAGTCATTATTTAAATGAATTTGGAGCAGTTTGGGGAAGAGGTTGAGCGACTTCCTGTCTTCACTCTGACATTTAAGCTCTACCTCAATTAGTGACACTATTACAGATACTCTTATGTTTTCTTTGACTGCATCAAGAAGAGTGCTTTTGTGGACATAGAGCTAGGCAAAATGAAGATTCAAACAAAAAGTATGGGATTGAATATATGGGTAATATTTTTGACAAAAATGTAATTGACAATAATTGTAATTGACAAAAAAAGCCAGTGATGCTTTGTGCTCTTTGATGTATACACAGCAGAAAAATAAACAAACAAAAATACCTTTGAACCTGAATGCACATTTGTGGGAAAAGAAGGAAAGGAACTGAAAAAAAAAATAAAGGTAGATAAGCTTAAGGAGAACCCAGGGCACCAAATATTTGATCTAGAAACCCAGGGTTCAACTTTTGATGTTGAAAACATCATGTTGAAAAAAAAATAGACATGGATAGCTACCTTTCTGTTTTTTCTTTATGTATATTACTGGAATTGAATTTTCAAAACCACCTATTTCATTTATAGATGAAGAAACTGAGACATAAGTTAATCAACTGAAAAATTAGTCATATAGCTACTCAGTAGCAAAGTCAACACTAGAATAATCTAATTCCTTTGCCTTCCAAACCAGTGTTTTTTCCCCTTGGGCTCTCTTTCTCACTAGTTTTATTCTCTGGTAAATCTCATTATTTCGTCTTCATTTTCTTTGCCTATTTTTTCTTTCCATTATTTATTTTTTTTTTACTTCTTTGCTCCTTTTATTCCTCCCCTTTGCCAATTACTCTTACACCTGCTGTTTCCCACCATCTTCTCTTTTTTTCCTCTTCCCTGTATCTTTCTTGCCCTGGGGCACATAGCTAATAAATATCTGAAGCTGGATTTTAACTAATTACAATGAATCTTTCTGGTTCCAAGACAAATATTCTATCCACTGTGCCACATAGGTGCTCCTATGCTGTGCTACATATTTATATATCTTGCTAAACATTTCCCCCTTAGATTTTAATCTGATTTGGGCAGCACTCTGGGATTTTCCAGTTTGTGGCTGAGGGCTGTAAATTTGGCATTCCTTTAAATCATTGACTATTGTATGGAAATCATCAAAACATGCAAATTGTTTGCCGATCATTCTTCCCCTCTTGCTACATGATGACTTCTTCCCATTCCTGTAACACATTTTATATTATTCTTTCGGCCACTTTACCTTTGTAAATTTTTGCTCATAGGAGGTTGCATTTAATTCATGACAAGCCTGTGCCTCTGCCTTGCCCTTTGGGTTTACCTGAAAGTTTTATTCTTGACAATTTATAATTCCCTTCATCTGAGCAATATAGAATTAATGAAGAATATTGATATTTAAATTACAGGCTTTTGCTTAAGGGAGTAGTTGGAATCTTTAAAAAGCATTGCACAGTTTCCTAAATGCAATACAGCCTACTCTCTTCTATTCAATTATGTTCCCAGTTCATCATTTTGTCCATAGTAGTATCTAGTAGCACCACTTATAAGGGGTATATATATAAATATATATATATATATATAAAATATATATAATATATATATATAATATATAATGTAATAATATATATATAATACATATATATATATATATAATTAAATACTATTGTTTAAACTGTAGACATTCTTGAATTATTTGGGCTTTTTATTTTCATAGACTGAATTTGTTTTGGTAATTATGGATCTCTCTTAGGAGGCTCTACATTCTTTTAGGGTTTGATACAATCAATCTAGGGTCATCTTCAAAGTCTATAGGAAAACTTGAAAGCTAATGCCATCTGTAAGGACTCCAGCTTTATTTTATGATAACTGAGTTATATCTGTTCATCTTCATTAGGAAATTGTTACAGTCTGTGGCAATGTCTATTCTTCTATCTATTTTCTATTTGAATGATAAACAGTTTGTTTAAATAGGTCAAATTGTAATTTTCTTAATTATAGAAAATGTTTTTGTTATCATTTCTTTCAATTTTGCATTAGTTTTTGATTATTGCTCTAGCAAGTTGATGTCAATAGCAGATTGATAAATTCTTTTGATAGGAATCCTGCTTCAGTGACCATTGGTTTTTTTTTTTTTTTTTCTATTAGGACGTAATCAATTTCATTTTTGTGATGCTTTATGCTTGCCAAATATAGCACTTTTCAGTACTTGGAAAAAAAAATTCTTGGAATTCTTGGAGAAAATTGTACTAGATAGGCATGAAGCTTCTGCATAATCTAAAATGGTTAATATGTATTTAACAGTTTTATTTTTTACTCATTTGTGTCTTCCAAAATATGTTTTCACCATATTCACCCATGTCCAATTTTGCACTAAATAACGCTCAATTAATTTGGAAAAAAAACAAAAACTTATTGCACTATTTATGGAATCTTCTATTTTCTTATCTTCTAAAGCAGATTTTGTCACACAAAGCTACAAGTATTTTTATGGTGTCCTAATTGCAGATGCTTACAATGAGTACTGGAATGCTATATGATATAGCATCCTGCCATGAATCCTCAATGGTTAAATAAATGTTCATAGCCTAAAACTTATGCAATTTAGCATCCTCTGCTCACTTTGGTGCTTCCCTTTTATAATCACAGCAGAAGAACATTGCTGTGATGATTCATTAATATTCCTTTAATTCTCTATTAAAATCCTGAATTCTACTGAAAACTTTTCCTAATTCTCCCTTAGTACTAGTACCTTTCTTCCCTTGAATATTCAATTCATTCTATATGCAGTTTGTATGTATTGTTTCTCCCAATAGACTGTGAGCTGCTCAAAAACAAAACTATTTTTTATCTTTCTTTGTATCTCCTTGTGCCTCCCACAATACCTAGGATGTGGGAAGCATTAATAATGTGTATTGATCTATTGATTGAAACAGGATTTAGAATCATTTTGTATTTTCTTATATTTCATTTGTTGCCATAACCAAAGAATAAGTTATTAAATATCCTGCTTACCTTTAAAGAGTCTCTCCATATTTATTTAGACTGGTTGTCAGAAAGTGTTCATAAGGTCTTACCTTAATCATACTGGGAAGTATACTAGAGACTTCCCAGTGCTTGTCTTTAAGAATCTAAATTCATATGGAACCCATTTATATAATAATTTGTCCCCCCTTCAAGCTTAAAGGAATTTTGTAAAATGGGGATCTGAGAAGCCAATGAATCAAAGTTTATAGGCCATTTCTTAAGTTTAAGAGACACTAAGGTACTAAGTGTGAAAGTTTTCTTCAGTGACAAATAATAAATAATAATACCAAAATAAGTAAATTGTTATCAACTTTGATAATGTTGCCTGGGGCAGCTAGGTGGTGCAGTGGACAAGAGCACCAGCCCTGAAGTCAGAAGGACCTGAGTTCAAATCTGGTCTCAGACACAACATTCCCTAGCTGTGTGACCCTGGGCAAGTCACTTAACCCCAATTGCCTCAGCAAAAAAAGAAAAAAAAAGTTAATGTTGCCTGAAAGAGACTCAGAAGATCCAGTTTGTACATAAAAGAGAAAATCATAATTTCTCCTTATGGAAGTAAATAAGAGAAGTAGACAGAGTTTGTTTTATCATGTGTTCAAAGCAACAAAACATTATTTCATGAGTATTTGGTTATTTATGTTGTCATGCTCATGACTGATATTTATAAAAAATAGGAAGACAAGAGCTTTCTTTACATGGATATAAAACTTTAAAAGGGAGACGAAACATAGGCAGTATAAATGGTGAATCAGACTGACATTTCCTGAAGTAGCAATTCCATCATAAACTCTTCTAATATTTGATCTTAAAATATGGTTTCTAAACCATATTGTATTTTTGCAAATATTGACTTAATGAAGGAAGTAGCACCTGAATTGAGGCTTGAATAAAAACAAATTATTAGGAAAAGCAAAGCTGAAAAGATTGTACTTTCCTAGCAGCAGAGATAGCCTGTGCAAATGCATGGTAATGGGAAATGATGATGAAAACTGAACATAGAATAAATGGAATGAAATATAGTGGTTTAAGAGTATTGAGAACTTTAAATTCTGGGCTGAAAAAACATTTTATGTCAATAATTTCTTCAACTTCTTGATAATTCACTTGCAAGTAGAAGCTTGGTAGAATGCATTTGAGTGAAGATACAATGATAATGCTAATGAAAATAATATGTTTGTGGTATTATATAAGAGACTATGCATGAGTCCAGAGAGAAGATATAGAAAAGCATTTCACAAAAGTGGAAAAGCTATGAGGTTTAATAGGAATCATGGCTTTCCTACAACTCAAGCAAGTTGAATTCTCCACTTGAATTGTTTACAACTTTATCTCCTAGAAATTAAAGGAAATATAAGAAAAACTGCTACTCCAGACTTAAATCTCACCCAAAGTGAAAAACTAATTAGTTATGTGGAAATGAAAAAATCTTAATAGAAAATGTTTCTATTACTTTGGAGTTCATGAGATGAAAGAAAGAGAACATTTGACATACATGCATGTATGTATAAGTATACACATATACACATACAATTTACAAAGAGATGTGTGTATATGCATATATTTGTATTTATATCTTAGTTTTTTAAGAAAACAAACCTCAAAAGTTTAGAAAGATATAGGTGTTATTCTATGGCCAGGAACTAGGAACGGTCAAGGAACAGGGTTCAAATGAAATAAAAAGCTCTCAAAAACAAAACTGCGTCAGTCCAATCACAAATTGTCCATAGAACAAAGAAGAAAAGGGAAGCATTTAGAGAAAACAATGTAATCTTGCATGGAGCTTTTTGGTAATTACTATTTTAGAGGAATTTATGCAAAAGAAGAAAGGAGGAGCACAGAGCCAAGGATGAATATAAAATAATGGCATGGACCTGTAAGAACAGTGTCAGCAAGTTAAAACCCAAAATGATATAAAGCATGTAAAACATGCCAAATACAACAAAATTTTTGAAGCTATATTGAGATAATGAAGAAGAATGAACAAGGGACAAGGCCATTGATTGGAACAGATGGTGCAATGTTAACAAATGACAGCAGCAAAGTAGTACTCAACTTCTATTTGGCTCTTGCCTTATCCTTCAAGGAGAATAATCTTTAAATTAGAATGGGTAGAAAAATATATCGTTAACTTGGAATTTTTAGTCAAAGAAGGGATAAAATACCAAATGAATAATGATAAGAAAATGTTCTGACTTTCAAAAGTGAACTACATGGATTCTAAAAATTATAGACCAGTAAGCTTGGTACCAATTCTCTTGCCAAAATTCTAAATTAAGTCATTATACAAAGCAGTTGTTTGAGTATTTAGAAAAAAAATAAAAGACTGTTAAATACCTTATACAGGATGTATTTAGGACTTCTGGGTCCAGGAACACCTGGATTCTTGTCTTATATCTGATACACAATCATTGAGTGACCTTGGGCAGGTCCCTTAATATCTAAATTCTCTGGCTAGTTCTCGAAGATTTTAAGTAGTGGACAATTGCCAGGAGTTTTTTCATCTGTTTGTTAAAGGGAATTTTTTCATTTGGAAGTTCTTTATTACAGTGAATTAACAGGTTCAGGCTTTATTTCTATCATATAACAGAAAACAATAATGGCTAAGAACCAGAATACATTTACTGAGAAATAGTAAAGTTCAACTAAAAGCACCTCATTTATTGCCAAGATTACTAAAGTATATTGAGAAATGGAAAAATGTAAGGTGGGTAATAATAGTTAGGTGGATTCATACATTGTTGAATCATACCCAAAGAGTATTGTTCAGTATAAGCATTCAACTACAGGAGATCATTTTGGGAACATATTTCAAGGTTTTGTTCTCAGACTCTTTCTTTGATAAAGGAATTAAAGGCATGTTATCACATTTATAGATAATCTGAAAGTGAAGGTGATTAATAATATAACAGATGACAGAAATAAGATTTAAAAACATAGGTTCTTCATCTCATTCCATGAACTTATATGCATAAGTATATATGTATTATCTATTATCTATCTATTTCAATATAAGTGATTTTCTTTGTATTCACATGCATTTTATTTTATGCATTTAAAAACATTATATTAAGAATATATCCATAAATTTCACTAGACTCCTGAATGTTTGAATCACACACACACACACACACACACACACACACACACACACACACGAGTGCTTTGAAAGATCTTAGCATACTGGAAGTAGAATGAAAACAAGATGATATTCCTGTGGAATTTAGGTAAGGATACAAAGTCCCTCTATTGATATCTTGTCAGACCACTTCTGTAAATTTTTACCTTCTAAAATTCCTATATTCATCTTTCCTAAATCCACTATATTGTATGCCCCATCCAATATGCAAAGACATTGGTGTCAAATTCATGCTCCTGGGACATGCTCTGTGCAAAACAGTCAAAAACAGATTTAAATGGAATTGTAAAATATTTTAACAAAATAAATTAAAAGGTAATACTAAAGATAAGTAGATAAATATATACAGACAGAGAGATAGATGTATATACATATAAAATGCTGATTTATGTTTTTTAAGTCAATATGTGATATGTAGAGATCTGTTTCTTTGAATTTGAAACCACTGAGCTAGGGGCTTTTGTGCAGTTCTTTTAATAAATTGGGGAACATCAATATAAAGTTTAGACTTTTTACATATTTTCTTTTCCTCTTACAGTAAAATCAATCAACTCACTTAATTTTTCAGAGATTTATGTCCTTGATAAAATTTAAAAGGGATAAATGTGAAGGATCTAGGTTGCTCCCTGGATAGGGCCCTGGATCTGGATTCAGGAAGATTTGAGTTCAAATTTGGCCTCAGACACTTACTAGCTGTGTAAACTGGGGCAAGTCATTTAATTTCTCTTTGTTTTAATCCAGTGGAGAAGGAAATGGCCAACTATTCCAGTATCTTTGCTAAGAAAAATCCTTAGACAACTTAAACAATGAGATCATAAAGAGTTGGACATGCTTCAACAACTAGGCAAAAGCAACAAATATATTTACTTCAAAACAGTTTATCAATTTAGAAGAAATTTAATTTAAAATTTCATGTGAAAAAGCAGAGGATGAGAGAACTTAAGTGGCAAATTAGGTAACATGCTCAAAGAGTAAATTGCAACAATTAAGCAAAATAATACAATTGTAGCCTCCATTTATAAAAATATACTATGGGATTTCTTGAGGGAAGGTGGTAGACTAGAAAAAGCACTCAGCTGAGCTCTTCCAGCATTTTCCTCCAAGCCACTTTAAAGTAAGATCTCAAATTGAATTCTGAAGTGACAGAGCCTACAAAAATTAACGTGAAGTACTCTTTCAGCTAAGAGAACTTAAGAAGTTGGAAAGAAAAATATGTGAAAATGGGATGGAAACTGATTCAGAAACTATGGGGATAAAACAACAGCAGTAGGACTAGATGGTAATAACAGAAGCAACATCAAATCAGAAATGGTAAGGAAATATGGCCAGTATCCAGAAAGAAATTATATGGGTGTGTACTAGCATCAGATGCAGGAGTGAATGTAATTTAGAAACTACATTAACTAAAGCCACATTTGGCTTATTGTTCAAAGGAGAAGACATTGTCTGTCAAGAAGGAGCAAGGAGTCTCAGGAATAATATATTTTAGATCACAGAGGATTAAGGACCTTAAGAATCAGTATTACTTCTATTATTAAGGGAGCAGGGGCCCTGAAGAACAGTTTATCTTCTGGTCACAAAAGAGGACAGTCCAATGCTGAGCATATAATAAAAAAATTGAAATACATATTGAATTGAATTATGATTTCCAAACAACTGGAATAATCAAAGATTCTCTTTCCCATTTCTACCTAATATTCTTTGTTAATTCTATAGTCAGTCCTGTAATTATTTGCTGGTATTTACTTAACTTGAGGCAATTTTTTACCTCTAAAATAGCTTCCCCTACTAGCCAATTACAATTACAATCCAAGGCATCAGGAAACCTTACTGGTAAGAACCAAAACTGGGTAAGAACAGTGACCATACTCTTCCCCAGGTCAAATCTAGGAACCACTTAACCACTTAACATTTCCAAAACCCCAAAACTAGTTCTGAAAACAATAGTGTGGAAAATGTTGAAACTTGGGATAGTACTCATTCTTGCAACTCCATGGTAGAAATAAATTCCAACAGTAATATAAAATTTAAAATCAAGAAATAGGGTGGGAAATCAGTAAACAACAGCAATAAATTATAATAATCTGATCATGAAAAACAACTATGATGACAGAGAATATCAAGACATAAACTCAGAGGAAGACAAGTAAGGAATAAAAACTACAATCAAAGCCTCAAAGAAAAATGGGAATCTCCCAAGTCCAACAAAAATTTCTGAAAGATATAAAAATATGATTTTCAATATCAAATAATTGTTGATGAGGAAAAATAGGTTAAAAAGTGAAAGAAAAATTATGAAAATATAATTAACAGTTTGGTAAAAAGAGGCACAAAAATAACAGAGAAAACAATTTTAAATACTGAATTGTTGAAATAGGAGAAGAGATATAAGACTTTATTGATAAAAAATAATTCCTTAAAAAGCAGTGTTGGCTAAGTGGGAAACGAGCACAAAAGCTCATTAAAATAATTCCTTAAAAATTAGATTTGGGATAGTGGAATGTAATAACTATATAAGATACTGAGAGACTAAGACAGTCACAAGAATAGAAAAATAAAATGAAGAAAATGTGAAATAACTCACCAAAAAACAACTGAACTGGAAAATAGATTGAGGAAAGACAATTTAAAAATTATTGCACAACCTAAAACCATGATTAAAAAAAAGAGTCTTGACATCATAATCCAAGGAATTGTAGAGGACAACTGCCCTGACATACTAGAAGAAGAATGTAAAATAAAAATTGAAAGAATTCACAGCTCTTGAAAAAAAATCCTGAAATGAGACTCCCAGAAATATTACTGCCAAATTAAAAAGCTCTCAGGTGAAGGAGAAAATGTTTTAACTAACCAGAAATAAGCCATTCAAATACCATGGAACCAGAGTCAAGGTCAAATAAGATTTGTCAATTTAAACTTAAAGGAACAGATTGTGATATTTCAGAAGACAAAAAAAAATGGCATTAGAATAAAAAAATAACCTATCCAGAAAGACTGAATATAATTCTTCAAGGGAAAATTGAATATTACATGAAATAGAGGACTTTGAAACACTCCTGATGAAAAGGCCACAACCAAACAGAAAATATGATTTTCAAATACATTCCTCACAAGAAGTATAAGAAAGTAAACATGAAAGAGACAGCATAAGTGAAAAGAAGGTTAAATTGTTTTCCTTTCTATGTGGAAAATAACTTCTAAGAACTTTATCATTATTATGCTACTTAAAAGCAGTCCATCCAGAGAGTACAGGATTGAGTCGATTGTATTGAGATGATGTTTAAAAAAAAAAGTTGGACAAAAAAGAGGGATGTTCTGGGAAATGGGATAATGGAGAGAAAGAATGGGGGAAAATTAACATAAAAGAGGTATGCCAAAGAAGGGATAACTGAGGGGATTGTTTGAATGTCACTTTCAACTAATATGATTCAAAGGAGAAAAATATATATCCACAATCAATTAAGTATAGAAATCTAGCTTTTTCAACAAGGAAGAAAGTAGAGATTAAGGAACTGACCAAAGTAAAGGCAGATAAAGAATGGCAGTGGTCAGAAACAAAGCAGACTCGGGGGGGCAGAGCCAAGATAGCAGAGTGAAAACGTGATTCTTTGAGTCTTCCTCCAATCTTCTCTCAAATCAACAATAAGATCAGCCTCTGAACACATCTTCAAGTCAACAAATCCAGAAATATTTGGACACTGCTTTTGGATATCTCTGAAGAACTTCATATCAGGTTTGTTTAACTCGGACAGAGGGATAAGCAGTGAACTCGGTGAGGGCCAGAAGTGAGGGTGGGACTCAGCTCATCTTGGCAGAAACTCCAAACTTTAAACTCCAAACACCTGGAGTTTATCTGAGGCACTCGGGACACTCTGCCCTGATTGGGGGCAGGTGTTCTGGCAGACTTGCCTTGGTTAAGGAGTAATTCGGACTTAGTCCTAGCACCCACCAGACCAGCACCTTAAGTTAATTCGCCGAATTGCCCCAGGGCAAAGAACTTCAGCCACCTTTTTTCCAAGCCTTAAAGAGATATCCACTCTGTCTAGAAAAAAAATGAAGAAAGAAAAGAGAGCTCTTACCATAGACAGCTTCTATCGAGAGAAAAAAGGGCTGACCCCAGATCCTGAGGTTCCTTTAGACAAAACTCCAGAGGAAGTTACTAAAGACCATCACTGGTCCCCTTTTCTAAAGGCCTTTCTGGAAGATTGCATAAAGAACCTCAAAAGAGAACTGGAGGATAAAGGGGAGAATAACCTGAAATCAGTGCAAGAAGCCCTGCAAAAGAGATGAAAAAGACACCAACATATTGAAAAATAAAATTAGTGAAGTGGAAAAAGAGTGCAATGAACAAAAAAATTCATTTGGCCAGTTACAAAAGGAGCTTAAAAAGGTAACTAAAGAAAACAACACTTTAAAAATAAGAACTGAACAAATGCAAGTGATTGACTCAATAAGACTTCAAGAATCAGTCAAACAAAAACAAAATAATGAAAAATTAGAAGAAAATATGAAATATCTCCTAGGAAAAACAACTGACTTGGAAAATAGATCTAGGAGAGACAATCTAAGGATTATTGGACTTCCTGAAAGCCATGATGAAAAAAAAGAATCTAAACACTATCTTCCAGGAAATTATGAAAGAAAACTGCCCTGAGATTGTAGAATCAAAAGGGAAATCACCATTGAAAGAATTCACTGATCACCTGCTGAAAGAGACCCCAAAATTAAAACCCCAAGGAATACCATGGCTAAATTTCAGGACTATAGCACCAAGAAAAAGATTCTGCTAGCAGCTAGAAAGAAAGAATTCAAATACCAAGGATCAATAATTAGAATCACACACAATCTGTCAGTCTCCACATTGAAGGATCAAAGGGCCTGGAACCAGATATTCTGAAAAATCAAAAAGAACTTGGATTACAGCCAAGAATAACCTATCCAGCTAGATTGAGCATTATCCTCCAGGGAAGAAGATGGTCATTTAATGATATAGGTGAATTTCACCTATTTCTAATGAAAAGACCAGATCTGAACAAAAAATTTGACCTCCAAACACAGAACTCAAGAGAAGCATAAAAAGGTAAAAAGGAAAGGACTCTTGAGAACTTTATTTCTACTATGGGGATACTTTAAGTTTGGGGGTATAATTAACTAGATATTACTTTGATAATAT
>JAJPUD010026538.1:0-16402 GCA_023553655.1 Myrmecobius fasciatus
GTGCCTAACGGTTGGGAAGAAGCAGCAGAAAGCTCTCAGAAGGGGCTTGAGCCCCCCGCTGCCTCGGCCTTCTGCAGCAGACCCTGCCCCACATGCAGACAGCCTCCTCCCACCCCGTCCAGCCTCTTCCTAAGGAGGAAGAAATCAGTCAGTCCCCTTCTTCTCCCCCTCCCCCCCCGCCCTGGCAACATGAGCCCCAATGGGGAATGAGAGTGGGGGAATCAGGAGGGGGGGTCAGGTGGCCATCACAAATGGGAGCTCTCCAGGCTCTTACCTCCCTCCTTAGTGTGCCCCCAGCCCGTCACCCAGATGGCCTTGCCCGCAGGGAAGGTGTGGGACGAGTCAGGCAGGCAGATGGGCCGAATTACGGAGCTGAACTCGACGGGTTTGTCCAGCTCTAGAACAGCAATGTCGTAGTCGAAGGTGAGGTCATTGAAGGCGGCGTGGGGGATGATCTGCTTGAAGCCCCTCTCCTGCACCCCCTTGACACCACGCTTGCTCTGGTCGTGCAGACCCAGGAAGGCTTTCCACTGCGTGGTCTGAGAGTATCTGGGAAAGGCAAAGAGAGGGAACCACACCTTCAACAGCACGTCCTGTGGGACCGAGGAAAGGGGCTGGAGAAAGAGGGAACACGGATATTCGTTGTTTCAACAAATATTAAGTTCCTGCTATGGAAAGCTGGGCTTGGAATCAGGAAATACCTGGGCATTAACACTGCCTCCAGTGCTTAAAAGCCTCCTAAGCATGGCAAGAGCTCCTAGGGTGAACCCTCATGAGAAAACAAGCCAGATGCAGGGGCTCCTAGGGTGAACACTCATGAGAAAACAAGCCAGATCCATCAACCCCCGACCGCCATTCCTCAAACCTTCTCAGCTTCATTACTTCCTCTCATCACAGAAAAGGACAGTCTCCCCATGTTCACTAGTTATTCTCTCTTAACTGTATGTGTCCCCATTCTGTCTGTCATCTTCCCTCACCTCCCTCTCTCATGCAAATCAACCTCTGCCTCTTCACTCCAGAGGAGAGAGTGGGGCAGATGGCTTTACACAGCTCTGCCTCATTAAATCCAATTCATTTTCAAGTAAAGACATCACCCTTCTGCTGTCATTGGTCCTCTTGGAGAACAAAGGATGGACAAACAACTACAACACTTCTCCTTGCCTACAAATATCTTCACATCTCCGGCTGGTTGTCGGTTCTCTCTCTACAATATCTTTTTCCCCTGTCTCCTTGTCTCCGCTCAAATGCTACCAACCTAAGTTCAAGGTTCCAATTCTAGTTCTCCTTAGACAAATAATTGGGGCTTCAGTTTCCCTGTCTGTAAAATGAGGGGCTTGGACCACATGATTTCTCAAGTCCTTTGCACCTCAGTCTGTGATAAAGCCTTTATTTCTTCTTGGCTAGATTACTGAAACAACATCCTTCTTCCACCCCTCTTTCCAATCCATGCCTGCCAAAATAATCTTCCTAAGGTACAGGTCTCACCTGACCGTGCCATTTCCTGACTCAGTCCTACATCATCATTGCCTGCATGTAATGATGGACATTAAATCAGCAAGTCTCCCTGTGGTCTTCGTAATGTTATGGTATCCACCTGCCCAGACTCTCCATTCTGGCACTTCCTAAAAGCCCTGCCCTGCCCCTGAGTTAGCATCACTCTAGAGATGAAAAGACCAAGGTGCTTTGTAAAGCGTTTCATAAAACACAGAGATACTGGTCCTGTCTTGCAAGGGGATGAGGGAAGCTCACAGATGATCCAAGGGAGTTGCCCTTCTCCCATTCCCCCCAACCCCAGGCTTTCCCATCCCAGGTACAGCCTCTCAGAGGACCTAGCCACCTACCTGATTCCTGACTCATCAACGAAGCAGTGGGCTGCAGAGACAAGCCAGGTGGAGGAGATTAGGGATGCCCCACAGAGGTGACCCTCGCCCTCTGCATGGAGGCTCACCTGCCACGGCCACTCTCCTTCGTCTGAGTTCTGGCCTCCAACAATCCTCGCATGTTTACTGAATGACCGGAGTCCACAATCTATTAAATGATGGGAGAAAACTCAGGTGGAGTGTGTGAGCTGGGAAAGGGAGGCCCCCACTGCCCAGAGATCCATTCTGCTGGCCCCAGAGAATTACAATGGAGACTTTTCTTTATGAGCCATCCCCATAAGGACTAAGGTTCCAATAAAGCTATAGCCATTGGGGGTCCTTTGAAGCACATCCCCAACTGCCAGGCCAGCTCAACTTCTCCCAAGGAATTTTAACTCCCATCCCCACATCTCCAAGAAGAGACTAAAGCTATCTGTTTTAGCCCTCTTTTCCTCTGACTCACATGAAACTGGGAGGATTTCTGATTTTTAACTGCTTCTTAGTTTCCTCCTTTGCCTATATTTACATGTAGCACTTTAAGAAGCTCTAGAAAGAAAGATAAATTCACATAACTGCTACAGCTACACTCATTTCCAGGGCTGAAAAGTGGCCCAGATTCCCAGCACTGACAGGAAGGAGCAGGGAGAATGGGCCTCTAAGAGTTGTTTTTCTCCCTTCCTGATGGACACAAAAGCTAAGGGGGATTGACTTCTCTCGGCTGTTTCCTACAGTCAGGGGCAAAGAGAAACACAAAATAAAGGGGCCAGGCCTGGTCCTGCCCTTGATGTCCATACCACAGTTCTTCTCATCCGAGCCATCACTGCAATCTTTCTTCCCATCACACTCCGGGTTCCCTTTGCTCAGGCACACTCCATTGAGGCACTTGTATGTGTATTTGGTGCAGGGGACGGTCCAAACTGACAGCAAAGGGGGAGAAAAGGTCACAGCTGGGGTTGGGGAATAACACTCCGCATTCTCCTGTGGTACAGGGTGTCAGGGAAGTCAGCACCGAGCTGAAACATCCTTGCCATACCCACACTTACATTACCCCAACTCGTACATTTTATGCTTTTTTATAAGACTGGACCTCCCTATCTCACTGAGGCCGGACATGCAGCAGCTATTCACGGGCCTAATCCCATGACTAATCAGCATGGAAGTTTTAACATGCTGCCTTTCTGACCTGGGCCTGGTCAGCCTGGGCAGGCTGAGGGCTCCCGACTCCTAAGGTTGACCAGAATAATGCAGCACTCCTTCAGCTCTGGCCCTACTGCAGTTGAGAACTCCTACACTCAGGCTATTCATCATAGCAGGGACTGTAGTATGAACCACCATGCCCAATCCATTAACTTCTTTTTTTTTTTTTTGCTGAGGCAATTGGGGTTAAGTGACTTGCCCAGGGTCACACAGCTAGGGAATGTTAAGTGTCTGAGACCAGATTTGAACTCAGGTCCTCCTGACTTCAGGGCTGGTGCTCTATCCACTGCGCCACCTAGCTGCCCCAATCCATTAACTTCTAATACAGTTTGCAGCCCTCCCTGCCTAGGACCACCAACTCCTATCTCCACCATGCTTCAAAGAACTTCCCAAGATTTACCACCTTCAAGAAATCTTTCCTAACTTCCCATTCCTTCTACTGTGCTTTCCCCAAATAGACTGTAAGTGGTATCTGCATTTATTAAAGAGTATTTGTGGATATTTATTATTTATTATATTTAGTATTTGTATATATATATACATATTAAAGAGTATATTGCTTTGTCTATGTCTGAATGGGTCCTATATTCCATGTAAAATGCATGTTTCTCTGAAAGTTGGAGCCACACAAAGTGTTCCCTTTTTATTTCTCACTAGCATACAAGGTATGAGGTGTATACTCAATTCAGAATCCTCAGTGACTGAAGTAAAGGAAAAAAGATGGAGTGGAATATTCCTAGTGCTCAATCCCAGAGGAATTTTTGTCGGTTCTAGGGGCAATCTCTGAAACCTTAAATCCCAAATCCCTACAATAAGTCCCCAATCTCTGCAATGAGTTTAGAACCACGAGCGGTCTCAGGACATCTATTTCTTCAGCTCTTACCACTGTCACAGTCAGCTTCATCACTCCCATCTCCACAGTTATTCTGTTTATCACATTTCTGGCTCTTGGGGATGCATTTTCCATTGCCACACTTGAAGCTCCCATCTGGGCAGCCTGAAAAAGCACACAGCTTCAACAAACAGTTGATTGTTTCTCTCTATCCCATGACATCCCCCTATCTCAAGACAAGCCACCACTGTCCTAAGGGGACAAACTCAAACAGAAACAGATCTCAGTGGGTCACATATTGACTTGGAAAACCACAAGTTAACATCATTAATTTATTGCAATTTTATTGTTCTAATTAAGCATTTCCCAGTTGTATTTTAATATGGTTTGGGCTGCACAGAATTTGGCAAGTTACTTGTGGTCCAAATGCAAGTTTGACACCTCTCCCCCAGGATGCTGAAAAGGGGTTAATGGAGTAGGCAACAGCTTTGCCTCAGAGGAAAGAACCCAGGGCCCTTCCCCAGGAACCCTAAATGCCGAGGGAAGCCTAAAGGGAATTACTTACTGCACTGAAGCTCATCACTGTTATCCCCACAGTCATTCAGGCCGTCGCAGACCCAAAAGAGAGGCTTACAAAATTTGTTCTTGCAAGTGAACTGGAAGGTTGAGTTACACACTGTTGGAGGAATGAGATCAGAAGGCATGTGAGCAGCAGAGTGATGGAGAAATGAGGGCACTTACAAACAGGATTTAGGGGGCCTGAATCTCAGGTAACACATCTGGTGATTCTCCAGGAAGGCTTAGACAATAACAACAATAACAATATGTAGAAGAAAAAACTAATACCTAGAGTGTAGTTAAAGCTACAGAAATGCTTCATGTCCAATTCAGGAAAAAAGCTAAAAAAGATTTACAAATCAGGCTCCGAGAGTGAGGAGAAACTGGATTAAGTTATCCCTTCCACATCATGGGGGTTAAGGGCATAGCAACTCTGACCTGGAAAATCCGTGTAAGATTTTTTAGTTCTCCCTTCATGCCAGAGAAGAACTCTGAATTATTATGGTATATATGTTGATATTATACAATTCTTTTTTGAGTTTCTAAACTTCTTCTGTGTCATTTGCTGGTCATCTGCAACTTCCACAAAGTTCTCCCAAAGTACCGTTTAATATCTTATGCCAAGCCATGATGTATTAGAACCACGATGTTGAAGGGATAACAATTTCAGTGCGAGGAAGAATCTTCCCAGACAGCTCTGGATTCATCTTATGATAGGGCAGCCACTTTTGGTGGGGAGTAAGAAATGGGGAGGGCCTAGAAGTATCCATGGGATAAAGGACTCATGGGTATTATGTGCCCACACAGGCAAGGCAAAAGACAGGGAATGGGCAGCTGAGCTGGAGTCACTGGGCCCAGGGCCACCATCTTGGAGATCAAGTCTATCCCATAGCAGACTCCTTGACTTACCACACTCAAGCTCATCACTGAAGTCTGTGCAGTCTGCCCAGCCATCACAGCGCAAAGTGTTATTGATACAGCGTCCTGTTTTGCAGGTGAACATGCCAGGACAGGCTGGGGGGAAAGGGTGGAAGAAGAAAAGTGGGGGGCATATGTTAGGCTTGTAATTCTCAAAGCAACTCTACTAATCCTCTCCTAGCAGTGTTACTCCTCTCTAGGCAATCCAGGCATTTTTTATAGTCACACAATGAATAAAGATTGAAAACACCTTCTATTTCATCCTAATGTCAACAGGGCTAGAGAGGCTCAGGTCAAGGACCACTTGCTCCAAATATAAAACTCCTGGTCCATCAAATGACTGGATTTCTGAAAACCTCCTACTAGATATCTAAGGGCAAGGACTATAAGAAGAGATAGCCCTGGACACCAGTGGATGCAGATCAGAGAATTCTAGTGAAATCTCTTTGGAAGGTTCAATGACTTGAACCCTCATAGAGACACCATGCTAAACCAGAAAGAGCCTAAGACTGAGCATCAGAAGATCCTAGTTTTAATCCTAAATTATGTCACTTGCTACATGTGCACACGACCTTTCTGGGCTATAGGTTTTCTCATCTGTAAAACGGGGGTTAATGTGCTTGCCTTCCTTACCTCACTAGATTGTTGTAAGGATCAGATGAACTAATAGGTATATGTTTTATAAATATGAAAAAAGTAGAAACTTTTTTTTTTGGACCAACTTCCTTTTTTTAAAATTGAAGCTCAAATAATAATTTATTTTGCAGCCCTCCCTGCCTAGGACCACCAGCTCCTATCTCCAAATAAATGCAAGGGTAATTTTTCACCATTGACCCTTGCAAAACCTTGTGTTTGGATCAATTTCCAAACAGGCTAATTTTCCAAAGCCACCCCTTCTTTACTCACGATCACTGGAGTCATAGGAGAGATACTCAGCGAAGAAACCTGTGTCACTATAGGACTCGTCTGAGTGGAAATGGACAGTGATCTTGTTACTATTGCTGGACACAACAAACTGTGGCTTCTCTCCACAGAACCTGTAGGGGATAGGAGAGGAAAGATGATGTGCATCCTTGTGACCATTACTGAACCCCAGCCAAAGGGAGGGAAGGGATTATGGGGTCAGAGAGTAGTGTGGGATCAAGTCCACGAAATGGGCTGGGAAAATCCCCACTGGACAACCAAAGTGAACAGAGACCCCTACGGAGGGGACAAAGCTGGGGCTAAAGGGTTAGGATTGAGCCACCCAGGGAGTAAGGTCACCCCATCTCCTCCACCACTAGTAGCAAGTATCTTTGAGAATTCTCCCCATTTCTCCCACCACTCACTTTTCCCCATTGACTTCCACATAGTCCTTGGTGCAGGTCCCCAGGGTTTTATGAGGCTCCACCAGATAGAAGAGTTTGAAACGAATCTTGACATTTTGGTCAGTGGGGACCTGCAAAGGGAAGTGATACTCAGCTACTATTTCCCCTCAGCCTTTATCCCAAGATCTTGGAAAGGAAAGTCCCTCTCTCACCATTCTTGTTCCTAAAAAAGAATCTAATTTTTTTTTTATTCATTTCTTTAAATTCTTCATTGTCTATCATTTTCTTCTCCTGACATTTCACCCAATATTGGTGACACCAAAGACACTGAAAACACAGATAATTCAAATTTATAAGAACAGGCCAAAGATTTCAGTGCAATTTAGGCTTTAATATCTTAAGCAGCTCAGAACTACACTAAGATTTAGGGCCATCCTATCTAGTGCTTTCAAGTTCACAAAGTCCTTTCTTCCTAATGACCCTGAGAGACAGGTAGTTCAAGTATGATTATTCCCATTTTACATATGATGAACCTGAGAGTCAAAGAGATGGTGTGATTTGCCCATGGACTTGGAAGTCCAGGATTTTTGATTCTGACCAAGTCTAACATCATTTGGTTTAAATTGCAGCAGAAAGGTCAATAGGATTTCATAATGGCAAAGGTGAGACACCAGAAACTGTGGTTAGAGAAGATTAGCATTTCCAACACTGGAGGATTGTTAGAGAAGAAAGAGACTAGAATGACAGGGAAATCAGTCCTAGGAGACTCTCACCATCTCTTGAAGTCCTTTTCAAGGTCATGTTGTAACAACATGTAGCCTTTTCCCATCCCTTCTTCCTTGTCTCCTACCTTATTGTACTAAGTATATAATTAGACACACCCAGCTCCTACCTCAATATCCCACGTGCAGTCAATATTGGGGGGGTAGTGGCCTGGGTAGTAGGGAGTACTGAATGTCCCCTGCAACCCAGTTAGGTGACCTCCACATTCTGAAAGTCAAAAAACATGAGAAGCAGTGTGAGCATCCATAAACAGAGTTTAGATGAAAGACATAAGAAAAGACAGATTAAATGGATTCTTTTCAATGGAGCTTCCAAGTGAGAAGTCAAAGACACTGAAGTATTTCCCCCTAATTTCTAGAGTAATGATCTAAGGATCTGAAAATTCTGTGTGGTGGTTGGATACACCAAGGCTTTCATGGGCTTCCTTTAAAATAATCCTCAAAACCTAAGCGGCTGGTTCAACTTTACAGTCAGCAGATAAAGATCAACATCTGAAGACTGAAATTCTTAACCTTTTGTGTGCTATGGATCCCTCTGACAATCTGGTGAAACCCATTTCAGAATAATGTTCTTGAAATGCATAAAAAACATATATTAAAATGCAGTTTTCAAAATATTTTCTTAAAAAAAAGTTCACAGACCCCAAATTAAGGACCCCTGCCATAGAGGCTTCAGTATTATATGTTTCAAATCATCCAACCTCTCCCTTAACCAGCATACCAGCCTCCACTTTCCCAAGCATCCTTGCTACTGAGGATTTTGATTGAATTCAGTAAGTATTTATTAAGCTCTGGGCACTGTTGGGAGTTGTTATAAAGACAAAAATATTCTCTCCCCTCTGAGGGGCTCACATTCTAATGGGGGAAGAGAAATGGAGAAGAGAGAGAAAGAGAACATACACATAAGTCAAAAGAAAATCTACAAAGTAAACTCAAAGTCATTTTGAGGGAGAGAAGCAAAAACAATTGGGAATATCAGGAAAAGCCTTATATAGGAGATGAAAACTGAGTTGAGCCTTGAAGAAAGGAGCTCAATATTCCAAGAGGCTGAGGTGAGGAGAAAGTAAATTAGTCATAAAGGACAACTCATGGAAAGTTATAGGGAAAAGCAACAAGAAATAAAAAGGAGAAGAGCATCTTCTGAGCAGAACCAGTGAGTGTATGAGAAGAAGTTATATGAAATGAATCTGATCCTATAATCAGGGAAGATAATATTTTGCATCTCTATTTGGGAAGCCAAAGCACAAAGCAGTTTGTGCTTTATCCTAGCTACAACAGGGAATCACTGAAGCTTCTTGAGCAGGGAAGGGATGTGGGCAGGAATGTTTTTTTAGAAATATCAATTTGGTAGCCACGTGGAAGGTGGATTAGAGAGTGGAAAAGCCTGAACAAAAATCAGCTTGTTCTGGCAAACAGGGTTAAGTGACTTGCTTAGAGTCACACAACTATTAAGTATCCAAGGCCGAATTAGAACCAGTATTGTATCCACTGTGCTACCCAAGTACCTGTCCCATTCCCTACAGGATACTAATATTACCACCACCTCAAACCCTTTCCTTACCCGTCATCTTGGACAACTGGAAGAATTTAGCCTTAAAACCAGGATGACGCCGGATAGTGTTGGTGATAAGTGTGATAAGCATGACATTCTGAGAGGAGAGGAAGGTCAGGTTGTAGGATGGAGGGTAAGTGCCACACAGCCTGTGAGATGGAAGGAAAGAGAGTTTGAGGGAAGAAGGGGCAGGTGAGCCACCAATGCATGCTTCCTACTTTAGAACTGGATCTTAACCTGATTCTAAATGTCAATATTTCAGGAGTCAGATCTAGAAAGTGACCACTGAGCAAAGCCCCCTAAACATAATCAGCACTCTACCACTATGCCTGACAACTGAACAGGGAGAGTATCTTGGCTTGGGGACTTTATTGATGAAATCACTTCTGAAATGTTTCCTGTTTGAGTTCTCAGAACATTATTCTGTGACTCATTCCAAATACTATGCCTGTTCCTTGCTTTAGACCAGAGGTTCTTAACTTTTGGGGAGTGTTTTGGGTCCCTTTAACAGTTGATTGAGGTCAACAGATCCCTTCTCAAAACAATGTTTTTAAACACTTAAAACACAGGGGATTGCAAAGAAAACCAATTAAATAGAAAAAGTTATCAAAAGCCCCAATTTGGAAGTTATTGAATGGCTTTTAGCTAAAAGCAATGCACAGCCTTCTGCACTATAAGATCAATACCTCAAGCTTAGCATGTAGATATTATCTCAGCACAGCAAATGAAATGTGTAAAGTTCTTTGTAGACATTAAAATGCCACATAAATGCTCACCAATGTGATCATTACATCTCACTATCTCCCTTTCAATTCTCCTTATGCTGCCCTGTTTTCCTTGCCTGTTTGTTACCTTTCCATCAAAGTATAGCAAGGGGCTTGAGGCCCAACATACTCACTGTACCACAGCACGAGGTTCCACAGGGCTCAGGGAGTCATATACCATGACCACATCACTCCCAATATCATCACATGGTGCAACATCAAAAGTTTGGAAGGTAAGGCTCAGTACCCGGTCAACATCTCCACGCAGTACCCACTGGCAGCGGGCACGTGCTGGGTAGGGACTGTCTGGGAATCCTGGGGTGGTGAAGTGGGTCACCTCATCAGCCCGGGCATGTAGGGAAAAGCTGCAGCTGTCTGCACAGAAGAGAATTTAAAATGAGAGAATTTGAGGGAGGGAACAATAGAGAGACAGGCAGAACAGATATAAAGAAAATATATATAACATGTACAAAATAAACATAGAATAATGAGGGGAGGATACTAGCAACTAGCAGCACATAGATCAGGAAAAGTTTAATGGCAAAAGACTATGAGCTGAGTCTTGAAAGAAACAAGATTCTAAGAGGTAATAGTGAGGGAAAAGGGCATTGGGAGATGCTTGGAAGATGGAGGATCTCACATAAGGAACAGCAAGAAGGTAGGTCTGGTGGAACAGCTAACTGTGGGAAAGGGAGTAATGTATTGTCAGAAAGGTAGACTGGCTCAATAATGATGGGAGGAAAAACAACTTTAAAAGACTTCAGTACTCTGATCAAAGGAATAATCAAATAATTGTACCTTCAAAAGATTGATGACGAAATGCACCACCCACCTCCTGATTAAAAGCTCATAAATTTGTTACAGAAAGAGACTTGTATTCTCAGTCATGAACCATGTGCTCACTTTCTTGCTTGAATATGTAAATTTGTTACAAGAAAGAACTTCTATTTGGGAAAGAGGGTGAGTTAATGGGTTAAAAAAAAGAAAGAACCTCAATTAAACATTTTTAAAAGCCTGAAGAAGATAAAAAGTGCAAATGGGGACACAAACCAAACAATTTTATAAAATTTTATATATTTTACAAAAAAGAAGTTTGATTTCCAAACACAATTCTTTTTCTTGTTCTTTGTACAGTGAAAGATTTGTGTTTACTTTGAAAGACTTAAGAACTTTGATCGGTGCAATGTAGTAACCAACCACAATTCCAAAGGACTGATGATGAAGCATCCAATCAACTCCAGACAGAGAGATGATGAGAGCTTCTGGTATAGAAAGAGACATGTTTTTAGACTTGGCCAACGAAGGAATTAGCTTTGCTTAAAAGGGTTTTGCTTTTCTTTTTTCAATGGAGGAAAGTGGGAGAGAAAGTAAATTTTTGTTTGTTGAAAAAAAAAAGATTTAATTTTTTAAAAAGAGTCCTAATCATTGTGACCAACCACAATTCCAGAGGACTAATGATGAACCATGTCACTCCACTCCTGACAGAGAAAAAATGGATTCAAGATGCAGATGAAAGATACATTTTAAATCAGATCAATGTGGGAATCTGTTTTACTTGACTATGCATATTTGTTACAAAGCTTTTTGTTTTACTTTACTTTCCTTGGGGTGGAGAAAGAAAGTAAATACTTGCTAACTGAATAAAAATTAAAGTTAAAAAAAGAAATGCTTGAATTTTTTTATTTTTATAATGAAAAATTAATTTTTAAAAAATCATGAACTATATACAAAACTATTTATAAAAGCTCTTTTTTTGGTGGCAAAGAATTGGAAACTGAAAAGATGCCCATAAATTGAGGAATGGCTGAACAAGTTATGATGTATGAATGTGATGGAATACTACTTGTACTGTAAGAAATGATGAAGGGGATGGTTTCAGAAAAACCTGGAAAGACTTGTAGGAACTGATGCAAAATGAAATGAGACTCACCAGGAGAATGAACAAGGTACATAGTAACAGCAATATTGTAACAATAATCAACTGCAAAAGACTTAGTAACACTAATGCAATGATCCATGACAATTCCAAAGGTCACAAGAAGCAAAATGCTATCCATCTCCAGATAGGTGCGGATTGAAGCATATATTTTTTTTCCTCTTTATTTTCTTGCCTTTCCCTTTTCCCTCCCATCCCCCTTCTCTTCCCCCCCCCCCCCCCCGCACCATGGCTAATGTGAAAATATGTTTTGTAAAACTTCATATAGATAGTGTCACTTCTCGAAAGGGAGAGAGAAAATTTGGAACTGAAAATAAATTTTTAAGACAAAACAAGATATGGGAGAAGGGAATTAAAGTAAACTAGAGTCAGGTCAAGAAAGAATTTAAAAGGCAAAGAAAGTTCATCTTTGATCCTAAAAATAGGATCAAGAAACAGCCATTGACATTTGCTGAGAAAGGGAGAGATATAATCATACCTGTAGTATGGGAAAATCACCTTGAATAGCTTTGTGGAGAATGGATTAGAGTACGGACAAACTTGAGCCGGGGAGAAAAAATAGCAGCTCATTGTACCAATTCAGGAAAAAATATATTAAGGGTGAAGTAGGGTGTGTGGCTAAATGAGTAAAGAAAAGAAGATAGATGTTAAAAAATGTTTGTAGAAAGGACAAAATTTGGCAGCTCTATTAAGAAACAGAAAGTGTAGCAGTCTTTAAAGAAATCAATGTGGATTTGCAGGGAACTCAGTGACCAACTTAATTTAAAAACAACCATGTATATAAAGGAGACCAACATTCCAAATACATCAAAATATGCAAAGCAGTACTTTGAGTACCATAGAAATAAAGAACTAAATACAAAGTAGTTGCACATTGGCTGGGAAATGACTAAACAAACTGTCATATATGAATGTGAAGGAACATTACCAACTCTAACAATGAATGTGAAAAATTCAGAAAAGCATAGAAAGATATATACCCTGATACAGAATGTTATAAGCAGAACCAGAAAAACAACATACACGATGAACACAACAATACATATAGAAAAAAACAAAAAACACACTGGCTTCTATATGAATTATAATAAAGAAGTCTGACCCTAATTGGAAAAATGCTCTCCTTCTTTACAGGGGTGGGTTATAATGGGTATGGAATACATAGTATAAACTGTCAAGCACAAATGATGTGTTGACTGGTTTTGCTAAACTGTCTTTTTTTCCTCTTTATCCTTTAATACAAGAGATGACTCAGGGTGGGGTAAGGGATATATTTATAAAAGAAAATAATTAAAATAAATATTTAAAAATTAAATGTAAAAATGAGAGAGAGACAAAGAAAGAATGAACACAAGAGAAAGCAAGAGCAAGTGAGCAAGAGCAGTGTGATACAGCAAAAAGAATAACTAGATTTGAACTCAGGCTCCCTGTGCTCAAAGTGATTAATTTTTCTGGGTCCCAAGTGCTCATCAGTAAAATGAAGCAGTTAGTTTAGTTGACTTGGAAGGTCCCTTCCACCTCTAAGTATGTAATCCTATCCTGCAATCATAAATAGCCATAGATGAATACATAAGAGGAACATGTGCTATAAGAATAGAATATAGAGTATTAAACCCAGAATGAGTTGAAGTCAAAAAATAAATATTAAGAACAATAAGAAAGGCTGCTTTTTAAAAAAGCTAAAGAGGATGAGAGAAAAACAAGTAACTAAGACTGTTGTTTTGGTAGACAGATTAATGATTATGGACAATAAAACAGCAGAATTATTTGATGCTTTCTTTACTTCTAGTTTTTTTTTTTTCCTTCCTACCAAGAAATATGATTAGGAATGACAGGATGGAAATAACTAACAAAGGGTTGAAATCAAAGATAAGTGAGGAGATGCTAAAAGAGCAACTAAATGACGAGCTCATTAAAGCTCATCACCAGATAATCACATCTGAGAGCACTGAAAGAACCAGCAAATACAAATGTTGAGTCTCTATTAAAAATAATCTTTGGAAAAAGTGAAAAGAAAAGTAATATTGCAGTTCAAGAGACAGAAAATTTCTCTCAACACCCCCACCCAAATTTCAAAACAAAAACACAATAAAGTAGTTTTGAAACTAAAGGCTAGTGAGCTTGAGTACAATTAATTTTACAATTCTAGAAAATATTATTAAAGAGATGGGGTATGGTTAAAGAATATGAACAGAAATTTTCAGATGAAACTAAAGCCATTTCTAGTCATATAAAAATGCTCTAAATTACTATTAGTTAGAAAAATGCAAATTAAGACAACTGAGATACTTCACATATCAGATTGGTTAAGACAGCAGGAAAAGATAATGATAAATGTTGGAGGGAATGTGGGAAAACTGGGACACTAATTAATGCATTGTTGGTGGCACTGTGAAATGATCCAACCATTCTGGAGAGCAATTTGGAACTATATCCAAAGGGGTATCAAACTGTGCATACCCTTTGATTCAACAGTGTCTCTCCTAGATCACTATCCCAAATAAGATCATAAAAAAGGGGAAAGGACCTACATGTACAAAAATGTTTGTAACAGCCCTTTTTGTAGTGACAAGGGAATTGGAAACTGAGTGGATGCCCATCAGCTGGGGAATGACTGAATAAGTTATGTTATATGAATGTTATGGAATATTATTATTCTATAAGAAATGATGGGCAGGCTGATTTCAGAAAAGCCTGGAAAGACTTACATGAACTGATGCTGAGTGAAGTGAGCAGAACCAAGAGAAGAATGCATACAGTAACTAGAACATTGTGTGATAATCACCTGTCATGGCCTTGGCTTTTCTGATTCAAGATAATCCCAAAAGATTTGTGATAGAGAGCACCACCAGCATCCAAAGAGAGAACTATGGAGGCTGAATGTGGATGAAAGCATAGCATTTTCTACCTTTTTTTTTTGGCTCATTTTTTTTTTTCTTGTTCATGGTTTTTTTCCCTTTTGGTCTGATTTTTCTTGCACATAACAAATATGGAAATGTGTTTAAAAGGATTGCACATTTTTAACCTATCTCAGCTTGCTGTCTTGGGGAGAGAGGAGATAAGGGAGAAAAATTTGGAGCACAAATTCTTACAAAAATGAATGTTGAGGGGTAGCTAGATGGTACAGTGGATAGAGCACTGGTCCTAAAGTCAGGAGAACCTGAGTTCAAATCAGACCTCAGATACTTAACACTTTTCATCCTGAACAATTTAACCTCAACTGTCTCAGGAAAAAAAAATGTTGAAAATTATCTTTACATGTATTGGGAAAAAATAAATTTTTAAAAAGAGAGATAGGGTATGAGCACTGAGAAAGGGAAGCAGTCAGTGATCACAAAAAACAAACATAACTGCATCAAGAACAGACTGTGCCAAACTAATTTTCTTTTTTGATGAAGGGAATATGTCCTATAAAATTCTGCAAGGATCTGTCCTAGATGCGGTCTTTCTTAAGATTTTTATCAGTGCCTTGGATAAAAACACAGTTAATACACTTATCAAGTTGTCAGATAACACAAAGCTAAAAAGGATCATTACATGATGAATAAAAGAACTGAGATACAAAATGATTGGCTAAAATAGCCAAATAAAATATGATGAAATTTAATAATCACCAAGACCTACACTTGAGTTCAATCAACTGTACAAGATGGGGAAATACGACTGGACAACAGTTTTATAAAGTTTTTAAACTGCAAGCTCACCATGAATCATAAAGTAGCCCAAATAAAACTGATGCAATCTTAGGTTGCAATCATCGAAATATACCATCCAGAGATAAACAATCATCATAACTATTCTGTGCAACTTGGCCAGGCCACATCTGAAGTTGTGGGTCTGCTTCTTGGCACCACATTTTAGGAAGTACATAGACAAACAAGAGCAAGTCTAGACAAGAGTGACCAGGGTGGAGTGAGAACTAAAGACCATGCCACAGAAGAATAACTAGTGATTTACTTGGTTTTTTTTTTCTTTCTCATGTTTTTTCCCCCATTTTGATCTAATTTTTCTTGTACAGAATAATGAATATGGAAATGTTTAGAAGAAGTGCACTATCTAGAGGAATGAGGGAGAAAAAAAATGGAACACAAGGTTTTGCAAAAGTGAATGTTGAAAACTTATCTTTACATGTATTTAGAAAAATAAAAAGCTATTATTTTTTTAAAAGGAAGAATAATTAGAAATTAGAAATGTTCAGTCTGAAAAAGAAGAGAAGTAAGGTATATATGGTAGCTATCATGAAGTACGTGAATGGGTACTGCATGAAAGAAAAATTTAAATAAGAACAACAAGTATAATATGCAGAGGTAGATTTTAATAAAACTGATAGAAGGAATGGAGGGGGGGGGGGTGTTCCTGTCTATACCCAGAGGGAAAACTGATTGTGTCTGAATGCAAACTGAAACAGTCTCTCTCTCTCTCTCTCTCTCTCCCCTTGTTTTGTTTTGTTTTGTTTTTTTTGACCTTTCTTTTTATTAGGATGAGAGCTCTGCTTTCTTTTGCAGCATGGCTTTGGTGGAAATGCTTTGCATTTAAAAAAAAAAACTGATAGAAACAAAGATTTCCAACAGTAAATACGATCTAGAAGTGAAAAACATTCATTCAGCACCTACTCTGTGCTATCTGGAGATACAAAAATAGACAAAAACCACGTCTGTTCTCAAGGAACTCTCACACTCTCTAATAGGGGACAACAG
>JAJPUD010026540.1:0-16400 GCA_023553655.1 Myrmecobius fasciatus
AGCCTGAGGACTCTCTAGGGTTTTCTCTCTTAACCATGAGGTTGATATGGCTGATGTAGATACTCTCACCAAGATCACTATACTTTAGGTCCCTCAGACAAATTCTGTCTGTTTTTTTACTTTCTTCTTCTCTAAGATAGACACATCTTTCCTGAAGTTCACAGATCTCTATTGTCAGCTTTTCTGGGGTTCAATAATTTGGTCTAAATCTACCTGGACAATTCTCTCTAATATCACTCCCCCAGACATTCTTTCTAATTCAATTAAGCTGGTCTTCTTCCAGTTTTAGCATTATGTTTCATATTCTAAGGTCTCTTTCCATTTTGATCTTTTATGTTGGAGTCCAAGATAGTCTGCTTATCAAATCATTTGATTCTAAAGTGAGCTATTCTAAATGGGCAGGGAGTCAGTGGACTCTGCCTCAGTACAATTCATTGGGTGAAAGTTTGATGATCACTTGTTAGAAGGTAACATGACTCAAGGCAAGGAGTGCTGGGTTTGGGATCTTATGACTTGGTTTTCAATTCCTACTTGCCACCAAGATTTTGGATAAGTCATTTAACCACTCTGTTTAATCTTTGATTAAAATGGATGATCTCCCACATCCTTCCTAGAATTAAATCTATGATTCTGTATTATAAATGGCTTTTTCAAGCAAAGTAGAGGTTTGACTGTGTGACCATCAACAGTCCTTCCAGCTCTGCTATTCTGTGGTTCTGTGTTCTAAGCTCTGATATTTTTATGAAGGTCACTAATGGAGGGAGTAGTGTTTTGGACAAACAGCTATTCAATAACCTCTAGTGGCTCCCTATCACCTATTAAAAAAAAAATAAAATCTTGTTCGGTGGTCTCCACTTTCCCATTCTTCTTATACTTTAAACTCCCTCCTCCAGTAGCACTGTGTATTCTGTTGGCATTAACTTTTTCCAGTGGCACAAGACATTCTCATCTCCTGATTCCTGACTCCTAGACTTCTCTGGATACCTCCTCTCTCTTTCTCCCCTTCTCCTCTCCCTACCCCCATGCCTGGAATGTCTTACTTATCTTTGTCTCCTTGGCTTTTTTTAAATCCCAGGTAAAACTCCATCTTTTACAGGAAGTCTTTCATGATGCCTCTTAATTCGAGTGCCTTCACTCTGTTGATTATTTCCTATTTATCTTGTATGTAGCAAGTTTGCATGTAATTATTTACATGTCATCTCCCCCATTTAGTTGTGAACTGTTAGAGAACAGAGACTGACCTTTCTTCATATCACCAATCCTTAATTAGCACAGTGCCTGGTATATAGTAGGGACTTCATAAGTGTTAATTGACATATAGATATGAGGGGTGGTGATGATGGCAATGAAGCATAGGAGTTAAAGAAAAATAGTGAAACCCATTTCTTCTCATTGGTTATAGCAAGTTACACAAGATCATTGAAAAGAATTTCTCATGGGTTTTTAACCTGTGTGATACCTTGCCACCAAGGGATGGTGGGGAATGGCTTCTCCAGTTAGGGGAAGAATTTGCTGACAAATTCTCAAAATCAAATCAGTGTATTTATTTGGAGGCTCCCAGGAGGGGGCAGCAGCTGCCTGGCTCTTAAACAACTGGAGCACAAAGGAGTTTTGCCCACAGGCTGGTGCCTGGGAGAACAATTTGGCTTTGTAAACTTTGTCCCTACCCTTGGTGTTGATATTGGTTTCATTCATTCATTCATTCATTCATTGTTCCTTGGCTGCTGAAGAATTTAGTTTTTTCTCTCTTTGAAGGGCCAATGATTTCTTATCTTGTCTGGGCACTATGAACATTAATGAAGAACATGTCTCTTCCTAAAACACCTAGAGTTATTCCAAGGGTATATAGGGTTAGGGACACCCTGAAGGGGTGCAGAGTCCTGAACTACCTCATGGTATGGAGTTTGACTTGGTTCCTAGAATACTGGAGGCCCAGGAGCATTAGCAATGTTCAGGAGGTTTGAGGCCTAGGAGAGTCTAGGTATGGGTTCAGGGTAGTCTCTGAAGGAGTTGTAAAGTATGTGGAACCAGGGGAGATCCCTATGTGTGAAGGGTCTAGGGACTTCCCTAAGTAAATGTGAGTCTCAATAAGGCACTGGGGTTTGAGGACCCAAAGCCATTTTGTCTGAGGGAAGGGGAAATGAATATGTGAGGCTCCCAGAACAAGTTTTTAACCACACACAAAATGAGCTTGCTATGAATACACAGTGACTTTGACAGAAAGAATAATAGTTATCAGCTTTTATTTCTATAGAGTTTAAAGTTTATACAACACTTTCCTCACAACATCCTAAAATGAGTATCATTGTACCCATTGCAAAGTTGAGGAAACTGAGTCTCAGAGTAAGGAAGTAACTTGCCCACATCACACAAGTGTCACAGTCAGTTATGTCTCTTGATAGGTTGTAGTTCTTCCAAGCATGTTACATTACTTGAAAAAGATATTAGAGCAGGCTGTCTTGCATTATCTAGCAAATCCCAATCTTCTTGCTCCCTCTTAGGGACTGATTGGAGATGTCTTTCATTAGGACTAATTAGAAAAAATAACTTCTCTGTAATCCTTGTCCCCTGTGACCCCAACCCCATCTTTCCAAAGCAACTTTAGCTCTCTGGTCCCTATAGCTCTGTGGAGGGGGACTTCAGAGATTGTGGGTGAGTAGAATAAGTGATCAACTACTCTAGTTTTTAGTGATGATACTTTTGATTCATTCACCCTGGAATAACTGCTCTCCTAGAATATCTTTCTTCTCTATGGATGTCTTGTATGGGCTGAAGAAACTGAGACATAAAGTGTTTTTGGCTATAAGGCAAAGCATTAGCCCAGGAAAAAAATAAAATCCAAGTATACTGGCACCCTGCCACTGTGTGTGTGTGTGTGTGTGTGTGTGTGTGTGTGTGTGTGTGTGTTATCAACTGGTTCTGTTGCCATCTTTCCTTGTCCACTTATGTCTGCAAAATCATGAACAAGATGGGAGCTAACTGTACATACATATTCATGTGGCACAGTAGAAAGAGCACAGGTCTAGCAAGATGATTTCAGAGAGGCCTGGAGAGACTTACATGAACTGATGCTGAGTGAAATGAGCAGAACCAGGAGATCATTATACACAGCAACAACAGTACTATATGACGATCAATTCTGATGGACATGGCTCTCTTCAACAATGAAATGTTTCAAACCACCTCCAATTGTTCACTGAAGAAAGCCATATACACCCAGAGAGAGGGATGTGAAATGTGGACCACAACATAACATTCTCATACTCCTTGATTGATGTTTGCTTACATTGTGTTTCCTTTATCTGATATATCGTTTGTGTAGACAAGATTTTTCTTGCATAACAATGACAAGTTTGGAAATATGTATACATATATTCGATTTGCCAATATTTTAACATAATTAACATGTAGTGGATATCCTGCCATCTAGGGGAGGGGTGGGGAGTTGGGGGAAAAATTTGTAACGGAAAGCTATGTAAGGGTTATTGTTGAAGAATTACCCACACATATGTTATGCAAATAAAATAAAATAAAAATTAAAAAAAAAAAAAAGAAAGAGCACAGGTCTAGAAGTCAAGGGTCCTGAGATAGCGTGCTCTCAGAGAGACAATATGTGGTCTTGGACAAGTCAGTCAATCAATCACTTTGGGCTTCAGTTTCCTTCTGTGTAAAAACAAGAGGGGTGAAGGAGGTGCTGTGGAGGGCAGGCTGTATGATCTCTAAGGATCCTTCCAGCTTTAATGTCTTTGCTGATGACTTCTAGTTCTAACATTTTCTATTCTACAATACTGTAGCTCCTTTTAGCTCTTAACAGCTCATGATTCTCTATGCTTCAATTTCCTCACTTGTAAAATGGGGCTAATAAATCCCCCTCTTCTCTAGCTCAAATGGGATGTGAAAATACTTTGCCATTCAAACATTCTTGCTGGTGATTGCTATGGTATCTGTGGTATCTGAATGAAAGGGAGACCTTTAGGGTCAGATGCCTGTTGAGGAGAAGAGGGCAGAAAGAAAAGAGATTCTTGGCCTAAAGCTGACAAATTCAGCCACTCTAACCAGGATGGCCTACTTCCTTGCTTTACTCTGCACACCAAGACTGGAGGGAGGAATGCCTTCCAAGATATAAGTTGCCTTCCTTACCTCCTCTCCATTTCTAAAGATACTGATCCAATCTATAGATACCATGTCATTGACTGTGGGGCCTTTATTATTTAGCAGCCTTATTTTTAGTGGCCTTTAGCCCTTTGGGCAAACACCTGTTGCTTCCATACATTGGCAGCATCTCCATGCTTCTGTTCATTTTTTGGAGAAGATTTTAAATCAGGTGTCAGGCAGCTCTGAGGGGAATTCTCTAAGATTGGGACTGATATACAATGAAGCTGATTGCAGTTGGGATCAACTTAGCACATCAGAAGAGGATTCATGGAATGTTAGCTCTTTGAGGAATCTTATGGATTGTCTAGTCCAAGCCCCTTATTTTACAGTTGAAACTGAGGCCTAGAAAGGTGAAGTTACCAACCCAAGGTTATACAGCTATACTGGTTTACATGGGATAAATCACATCTTCTCCTTGCTATTTCAGTGGCAATGTCTGGGTAAGTAGCCAGACGCCTTTCCTCTCTCTCAATTTTATATTCATTCTTTTGCACTTAAGGTATCTGCTGATTGGATGAGTTTTGAGGGATATTGGTAGAGCTTTTAGGTAGCTACTATGAGAATGTATATTATGTGTATAGAGAGACCAGGGTAGGGATGGGGATTCTCCTAATAAGATTTCTGTTTTCTATAATTTATACTTGTTTTGTCTTATTATTCTGACTGGGTTACTCTCACTTTAGGGATTTGCCCTATCTATGATCCTGGTTATCCTCAGTGTTCCCAAAGTTAAAATATTTTGGAATCAAATGATTTTTCAGATTTTTAAGTTGTAATTTCTTCAAGGACTTGCTGTCCTCAGGAGTCTAAAGAACTGTCACAAAGAAGAGGGATTAAACTTGCCCTTTTATCCCCAAAAGGCTGAATTGGGAGCAATGGGGGAAAAAATGACAGGGAAATATACTTTAGTGAGATCCTCCTAGAGCTTCCATTTTGGTGAAAGGTTCATGTGGTTCCACCTTTCTGGTTCACAACTGGGTCTTCCAGTGCAGGGTACTTTCTTTTTTTTTTCTTTTTGCTGAGGCAATTGAGGTTAAGTGACTTGCCCAGGGTCACACAGCTAGGGAATGTTAAGTGTCTGAGACCAGATTTGAACTCAGGTCCTCCTGACTTCAGGGCTGGTGCTCTATCCACTTCACCACCTAGCTGCCCCTAGTGCAGGGTACTTTCATGTCTGCCTTTTCCTCATCCCTCTCCCCACATTTTTCAGTTCCCTATTATATATTTTCTTCCATTATAATATAAGTTCCTTGAGAACAGGGCCCGTCTTTTTGCTTGTATTTATATCCTTCGTGTTTGGCACTGTCCTGGCACACAATAGCAATTAATAAAATACGTTTCTTTCCTTCTGTGATTTTTTTTTTTTTTTTTTTTTTTTACTGTATAACTCTCTCATTAATTCTGTGTATGACACTGGAAAGTCAAATCCATTCTCTGACCCACCAGTTAGTTCCTTATGTAAAATAAGAGTGGAGAAGTTGAATTGTATAATTTTTGAGGATTTCTCTGACTTTTAACTATGATCCTGTGATCTAGACCTTGAAGTATGACCAAGACTTCAATCAAATCCTATGCTGAACATCTCAGCAACCTCTATCTGTCCCAACCCCCTGCCCTACCCAGCCCTCTTTTCACTTCAGATATAGCTGTGGCCCTATTCCAATCCACAGATTCTCCAGCCTGGGCAATGTGTGAATCATTAATCTCCCTGCCTGCCAAACTCCAGTAGAAGCCTTGAGGTCAGTCACAGAAGCAGGGCCACGTGGGGCCCAGCCTGAGGGGCAATGGGCTGGCCAGGAGACCCTCTCTGTTTGTTTTTCTTCAGTTTAGAGCTAAGAGCTTTGGCTGTTTCCTGTTTCTACAGGCTGAGGAATGTGGCCCACTAAAGCTCTTCCTATTGCTGTGTGACTTTTCCAGATGAAACACAGGGATAGTGGGGGAGGGGGATAAGAGATGGGCCTGGGAGAAATTATCCATTGTTTTTTGAGCTAGGTGTTGATTGTTCAGTTTATTTCGAATGAGATATTTGTAAAAGCACTTAGCACAGTGCCTGGCACATAGTCGGTGCTATATGCTATATAAATGCTTATTTCCTTCTCTTCCTTTTTTTTTTTTTTTTAATAACTCATCAAGTCATTCAGACACAGTGGTTGAACTTGGAGTATGAATTATGGATAGAGTTCAAATCCCAACCCTAATACTAAGTTATTGAAGCTAGCCAACCCTGACTTTCCTACATGGGACTAAATGATTTCTCAGATCTAATAATCTATGTTTTATGTTCTAAATCCGATATTTGATTATTATTATTATTTTTTTTTATTTCTAACTAATGGAGAGAGTTCTGGTAGGGATTATAATCGAGGACTCCACACACCCCTTCCCCCCCATATCCTTGTCTTTCTCTGCTAAGATCCAAGAATTCAACTGTAATGGTAAAAAAAAAAAAAAAAAAAAAGTTGCCTTTAGAAATGTGGATCAATAACATCCTTTCTTCCCCTATTCACTGTGTGGAAAGTGTCCAGGGATTGGTATGCCTCCTGGGGAGTCTAGATTTGGTACCCAATACTCTAGATATTGTTGTTGCTTTTATTTGGGGTAGGAAAAAAATAAAGACAGTTAACCCAAAGCTTTCTCAATCCAGTTTTAATACCATTATTTGGGAGACTAAGAACTTTATCATAGTCTCTCTGGTCCCCAGATTCAGAAAAAAATTTCTGCCTTTTCCTTCAGTCTACAGACACCAAGGTTATTTGACTTGGCCCTTATCTGTCATCTTACCATGGGTGCTTAGGATTCCCAATGACCAGGAACTTACTGTCTTCCTAAACAGTCTCTTATTGCAGGGCCCCCCCTTTTTTTTTATTAAAGCTTTTTATTTGTATAACATATATATGGGTAGTTCCCCAACATTGATCTTTACAAAGCTTTCCATTACAAATTTTACCCCCAGTCCCCTCCCCTCCCCTAGATGGCAGGAAGTCCACTACATGTTAATAATGTTGAAATGCTTGAGAAGTTATGCAAGAAAAATCCTATCTACAAGAGAAAAAAAGAATCAGAGAAAGGCAACACAATGCAAGCAAATGTCAATAGAGATCATGAAAATGTTACATTGTGCTCCATATTTCATATCCCTCTCTCTGGGTGTATATGGTTTTCTTCAGTGAACAATTGGAACTGGTTTGAGACAATTCCTTGTTGCAGAGAGCCATGTCCATCAGAATTGATCATCATGTAATATTGTTGTTGCTGTGTATGATGATCTCTTGGTTCTGCTCGTTTCACTCAGCATCACTTCATGCAAGTCCCTCCAGGCCTCTCTGAAATCGTCCTGCTGGTCATTTCTTACAGAGCAATAATATTCCATAACATTCATATACCATAATTTATTCAGCCACTCTCCAATTGATGGGCATCCCTTCAGTTTCCAGTTTCTAGCCACTACAAAAAGGGCTGCCACAAACATTCTTGCACAGGTGGGTCCCTTTCCCTGCTCTAAGATCTCTTTGGGATATAGGCCCAGTAGAAACACTGCTGGGTCAAAGGGTATGCACAGTTTGATAACTTTTTGAACATAGCTCCAAATTGCTCTCCAGAATGGTTGGATCCGTTCACAGTTCCACCAACAATGTATTAGTGTCCCAGCCCTCCCACATCCCCTCCAACATTCATCGTTATCTTTTCCTGTCATTTTAGCCAATCTGACAGGTGTGGAGTGGTACCTCAGAGTTGTCTTAATTTGCATTTCTCTGATCAATAGTGATTTGGAGCAACTTTTCATATGACTAGAGATTTTTTTAATTTCATCATCTGAAAATTGTCTGTTCATATCCCTTGACCACTTATCTATTGAAGAGTGGCTTGAATTCTTATATATATGAGACAATTCTCTATATATTTTAGAAATGAGGCCTTTATCAGAACCATTAAATGTAAAGATGATTTCCCAGTTTGATGCTTCCCTCCTAATCTTGTCTGCATTTGTTTTGTTTGTACAGAAACTTTTTAACTTAATATAATCAAAATTATCCATCTGGTGTTCAATTAGGAGTTCCAGGTCTTCTTTGGACATAAATTTATTCCATCTCCACAGGTCTGAGAGATAAACTATATTACGTTCCTCTAACTTGCTTACAAAGTCCCTCTTTATATCTAGATCGTGAACCCATTTAGATCTTATCTTGGTATGTGGTGTTAGGTATGGGTCAAGCCCTAATTTCTTCCACACTAGTTTCCAATTTTCCCAGCAGTTTTTGCTGAATAGAGAGTATTTATCCCAAAAGCTGGGGTCTTTGGGTTTATCGAACACTAGATTGTTAAGGTTAATGCCTAGGTTGTCCTGATAACCTATCCTGTGCCACTGATCGACTGCTCTATTTCTTAGCCAGTACCAAATGGTTTTGATGACCGCTGCTTTATAATATAGTTTTAGATCTGGTACAGCAAGGCCACCTTCATCTGCCTTTTTTTTCATTAATCCCCTTGAAATCCTTGACCTTTTGTTCTTCCAAATGAACTTTGCTACTATTTTTTCTAGATCTGTAAAATAATTTCTTGGGAGTTTGATTGGTATGGCACTAAATAAGTAGATTAGTTTGGGTAGTATTGTTATTTTTATTATGTTCGCTCTGCCTACCCATGAGCACTTAATATTTTTCCAATTGATTAGGTCTGATTTTATTTGTGTGGAAAGTGTTTTGTAATTTAGTTCGTAAGGGCCCCATTTTTACAAGGTTTTTCTTTATACATAGTTGAACTCTGCCTCTTTACAGCTCCTCCTTCTAACTCTTCATTGATCTTTATGCATATACTTATGGAATGACAGATTTGAAGGTGAAAGGGACCCTTAGAAGTTATCTAGCTCTATGTCAAGTGGCTTACTGTGGGGGTGACACAGGAAGTTAAGTATCAGAAGTAAAATTTGAACCCTGATCTACTGATTGTGAATTAGAGCTTTTCCTACTACATCATGAATAAATTTGATCCTCTTTCCCAGCACACACCTTCAAATACTAGAAGTTCATTTTTGTACTCCCCTACTTAGTTTTATCTTCTCCTGGCTGCTACTTCTGTGGTTTCTGGAGATCTTCAAGTGAATGGCTAAGGGAACACTTAGGACACTACTTAAAAAGATCCAACTCTAGTTCTATTCAGCTTTATCACCCCATTCTATTGAAAGAGTAAGGGGTGAAGTGAGGTTGATGCCTGCATGCTTCTGGAACCTCCTATTTTCTTGACATCCCAGTATTCCCTGGCTGCAAAGTACTGTTAATTTGGTATTACCTTGCCTTTCTTTTAGTCATTCTGAGAGTTCTGTGCTCAGTTTCCCTATATACCCATTGAAGGTGGAAGTGAGCAGGACTTATAGAAAGCTTAAAAGGTTAATGTAATGTCCCTTGTAGTTCCATGTAATTGATGCTGCTTTGTTTCCCTCTTCTTACTGAGGCTAAGAGAGCAACCCTTCCTTCTAGGAGATTCTGGGGATAATCTAAATCACTCAAGGAGGAATTGGGAGACAGGCATCAATATTGTTTCTCAGTCCTCTACTTCTGGGCTTCCTTGTCACCAGCTTCCTCACTCCTGTTCTTTTTAATATCAATTAACCACCTTGGGTTTTGCTCATTTTCAATTATAGTTTCTCACATCATAGAAGAGCAAATTTAGCCCAATAGCTGAATTTCAATCATAGTTTTCTCTAGCTTTAGTGTAGCATTTCAAAGCCTTACTTCTTCTAGCCCTACCATAGAAGAGCAACATCTCAAACCCAGGATAAATTCTCCTGTAAATTTCCACAAGAGCATCTTGTAGTGGAAATTTATAGAAGAATTTGCTCTGGGTTTGAATCCCAGCATTACTGTATACTAGTTATGAGACCTGAGCAAGGTATTCACTTTTCTAGGCTTTGTTCTCTACCCTCACCTTTACCCCATACATAAAATGAAGGGTTTGAAATAGGTGATTACTAAGGCTCCTTCCACCTTTAACTCACATGTTCCCATCTTTCTGCCAAATTGATTCTTCACTGACTTCTCTGAGCTTTAGAATCTTTTCCTCTGTAAAAGAGAGACAGTAATGTTTGTACTACCTTTCTCATGGAATTATTGTGAGAAAAGTGCTTTTTAAAGCTATAAAACACTGTAGAAATGAACCACTATTATGATTCATTGTTTCCCAAATATCCTAGATTAATTTTTACCTTCCTGCCTTTGTTCACACCATCCTCCCACCTAAAATGTTCTTCCCCTCCTGCCTTTCTAAATCTATCTTCCCAGACCCAATTCCAGTTCCATAACCACTCCTCCTCCCCTACGTTTCATGCAAAATACTGTCTTTTTTTAAAAAAAACTTTGATGCCTTTTATCTTTACAACCCATTCATTTTCAAATATACCCAATAAGTTATCCCTTATTACAAAGAAAATAGGTTAAGTAAAACCAATTGTTATAACAACCGTCTCAGTTTATTTAACATAGTTAACACCCATAGTTCCTCATTTCTCCCAGGAAAGGAGTGAAGAATATTTCCTTATCTCTTCCCTGGAGCTGTGATTAGTCATTTTAGTAACAGTGTTTAATTTCATTTGATAGTTTCCCCCCTCCTCCCCTATTTATGTTCCTTGTGGCATTTATGTATATTTTTCTGTTTCTGCTTATTTCACTCTTCATCACTTTAAACAAATCTTCCCTCCTTTCTCTGAATTTTTCATATTCATCATTTTATACAGTACAATAATATGTCATGTGTCATGGTTTGTCCACACTTTCCTTAGGTGATGGATAGCCACATTGTTTCCAGTTTTTGCTACTAAATACTGTCTTTGCTTCCCACTGGAGATACATTCCACAAACATCTACCTGTGTATCTTTTCCTTCCCAAATACTTTGTAAATTTCTTTAGACTTGGGACCATTGTTTCATTTTTCTTTGTATCTTTTTCTAATGCCTAGCACAAACTTGGCTAACACAGGTGCAGAGTAGATATTTGTTGACTGATCTGTTATAGAACTCAAGAAACTTGCCAGATGTAAAAAAACAAAAACAAAACCAAAAACAAACAAACTAAAAAACCAACCTAAGAACTAGAAGGAACTTTAGAATATAGAATGTTAAAATGGCAAGAAATCTTAGTGGTCATCAAGTCCAAACTCCTTGTGTTTTAGATTATGCAACTAATAAGGTCTGGCCAGGTAAAGAACTTTTTAAAGCTAGGTCTAAATCTAGCTGGCATTAAGAAAATGTGGCAGAGTCCTTGAGGAGTCCTTCCCTATCTCCCCAGAGTATAAAGCAGTGCATTTCAGCAAGAAACAAGCGTTTCCTTTCTCTCCATAGCCTGACTGGTGCCAGCCCATAATTGTTCACAGATGACTACATTTGGCCTCAAGATTATTTTTTAAAAAACATGATGGGGGAGGGGTGGTTCAAAGAAGAAGCCTGGAAAGAGAAGGAACTGGGGATGCACAACTAAGCTTTGTAGTTGAACCATATGCAATGCCCCACTTTTAGAAGCTGGATAATGGAGGCTAAGAGAGAAGATGGGCATTTTGGATTGAAAGCTCCTGACTTGTTGATACTGGAGAAAGAAGCAAGGAAAGAGCCAGCAGTTTTGAGGTCAGGCTCCAGTGTGTTGGCTGGAACATGCAAATGAAAGCTGTACCTTTATAGTGGGAGCAGGGGGAGAAGTACCGAAACAGGTGCTAAGACCTTAGGGGATAGTCCTGGCCAAGTCCACTGGCTTGCCTGGATGCTGCCTTGGGTTGCTAGGGAGAATGCAAGGAACATATATAATCTTAGATCTCACAGTTGGAAGAAACATCTTAGTTATTGAACACCTCTTTGCCATTTAGAGGCTTGTAGCAGGTTTCCCTAGGACACAAAATAGCAATAGAGGTAGTATTAATTTCTGCCTTTTGCAATGCATTGTACTGTCACTAAGTCAGTTAATAAGCATTACTTAATGCCTACTATGTGTCAGACACTGTTCTAAGAAGCTGATGTTCTCTAGAAAGATGAAAAATAATCTTTCTCTTAAGAACCTCATAGTTTAATGAAGAAGATAAGGTTAAAATAGCAATTTATAAATAAAAATGTATGCAAGATAAACTGGGGATATTCAAGAGAGGAAAGGAACTAGCATTACAGGAGGATCAGGAAATCTTTCTTGTAGAAGGTAGGATTTAGCTAGAACTTTGAAGAATGCCAAGGTAGGCAGAAGGTAGAGGTGAGAAGAGAGAAAATTCTAGGCATGGGAAATAGAATGTTCAGAGTTGGGAGATGTGGTATCTTATGCAAGGGCCAGCAAGGACAAATGTTGGATATAAGGACTACCTCTGTTATCCCAATGAATTCTCAAGTGATTTTTTAATTATGTGGACTGAATGAGGTACTTAATTGGATACAACCAGATTGAATAGGTGGTGGGATTTAATTCTTTCTTTATTGGGTATGGGAGAAAGTGGGAGAAAAGGAAGTTACTACCTAAAGAGGAAGGAAAATTGGGCTGAAGGGGGTAAGGAATGAGACTATGTTGTTGTTACTTTAAAGCCCTAATTAATTTCTTTTGTTTCTTTCCTTATTTTCAAGGAAGGAACAATCTTTTTATAAGATTGTTTTTTTTTTTTTGAGCACTTCTCCAAGCCTGATTACTGAGATTGGCTAGTCCCTTATTACTGGGGAAGGTGGTATCTCCTCTAATATTTCTTCCATCATCATTTAAACAGGTTTGGTAACTACTATCTTGGCCATCCTTGGGCAACATGCCCAGTGCTGGGCTCTTGCCACAGAGATCAGTTCTAACTAACTCTTCAACTGTGACAATGTGATTTGGTTCAGCCTTTAGCTCTATATGAGAGCTAGGGCTAAGATGGGGGAACTGACCAGAAAGCAGATTTCAGTTAAATAAGAAAATATCACTAATAGTAAATGTCTATCAATGAAACAGTTTGTCTCATTGATAAGTTTCCTTTTTATTGGAGGTATTCAAGAAAGGTTTGGATGACCACTTGCTGAAAAAAAATTGCAGAAAAGATAAATTTATTAGAGAAGACTTGATACCCTTCCCAACTGTGAAATTTGGGAAACTGGTGAAGATTATGTTCAGAGCTGTCTTTTTCCTTTTTCTATGTCCCTCTCTTATAATACATACACACACCCCTCTCTGTTTACCTGCCCCTAGCATTCTACTCACTAATGTTTTACTCTTATTCATAGCTTTCCCTTCCCCTTTTCTATGCCTAGAAAACATATCTTTTATCTTGGATAAGACCAACTAACATCTGGCTTTCAAGACAGCATTTTTTCCTAGACTACTATTTGGCAGTATAAAGTTGGAGGCACTAGAGCTTAAATCCTTTTGGTCAGTGAGAGGAAGGGAGCAAGCATTTATTATATGCCTTCTAAGTTCTGGGCACTATGCCAAGTGCTTTACAAATATTATTTAATTTGATAATGAAGGGCAGGATAATATCAGATTATTATTCCTTCACATCTGTGATGTGGTGGGAAGCACATTCTTCTTGGGGTATAAGCACCTAGATTCAAGTCCTGGTTCTTGACATTATTGTTTCTGTCAGTCTCCCCCATTCTAGTCACCCAACTTTGCAATGTAAGAATCATCCTTGTTTCTTCACTCTCATTTCCTGTATCTGATCAGTTGTCGAATCTTGATCAGTTCCACCTATATAACATCTCTCAAATCTATCTCTTTGTTTCCATTCATAGTAATTCTCCTCCAAAAAATGAAAACTATTTTAGTATTTATTTTATATATAATTCATATGTATCTGCATATGTGTTAGGAGGTTGCTAGGTGATCCATATGCAGGTTAGCACGCTGGATTTCAAGCCAGAAAGACCTGAGTTCAAATAGGATCTTAGATCCTACTTGTATGATCCCTAAGAAAGAGGATCTTATCTGATGTTAACTAATCTGCCTTAGTTTCTCTTCTGGGGATAATACTACTATTTATCTCAAAGGGTCATTGTGGGGATCAAATAAAATAATATTGTAAAGTGTTTAGTACAGTGCCTAACACAAGGTAGCCACTTAATTGTTCCCTGCCTCCTACTCCTGGGCAAATCCCATATCTTTTGTGAGTTTCAATGTCCTCATCTTTAAAATGGAGTAATAACAGCACCAAACTTGCAGGGCTGTTGTGAAGACTAAATGAGCTAACAGGTGCAAGGGATTGGCAAACTTTAAAGTACTATATTAATGCTAGCTATCATCATCAGTCATCATCCATTATCATCATTATTCTCTGAATGGAATATAAATTCCTTAAAGGGAGAGGCTGTTTATTTTAAATTCCTCCCTACTTACACAGTACCTGGCACAAGTAGACACTCAGTGCTTGTTGAACTATATTGAACTGAAGTATCAGAGCTGGGATCTGAATATAAATGCATTCCAAATCCAGTGCCACACCAAGTTGCTTCCTCTCTTTCATGAAAAGTTACAAGGGGCAGAAAAATGGGTCATATTCTCCTTGGTCAGTATAGACCTACACATAATTGGTGCTCAGGAAATGTTTGTGGAATTGAAGTGATGTTACATTATTCTAAGGAAGTCCTCTTCTCATGCTTCCTTGTAGTATGAATGTGATTGTAGGTTCTGTGATTGCAGCAGGCTCTGGCAGGTCTATTTTCACCTGGGCCTAGCAGTGAACTGTATGTTCTTATTATAGCACTACTCTAGCAAAGTTTGTGGAGAGAGTATCATCATTTGGTTAACCATAGTAGGAAGAATTATTTTTTGTTATAGAAACTCATGAAAATACCTTACTTAAGGTAGAGAGGGTATGCTTTAGTGGAAGGAATAGCCAACGAAATCGCACCTTTGAAGTAAGGAGGTATTAAGGGAGAAACGTTGCCAGAAGTTTTCTATTGGAGAAGTGAAATGTAATGTTACTTTGGTAGTTTGGAGTCAGGAATAGTGCTGGTTTACACTCCCCTACCCTTTACATTCTCTGTTACCTATCCTCCTCCCCAGCCCCCACCAATGTCCTGGGGCAGCAGGGGTCTGGGCCAGGGCCCTTCCTCATTCCAATATTCAGGAAACTGTTCAGTGTGCCTTGCAGACCCAGACTGGCTGTCTCTCTGGGCCCCCAATAGTAACCTGAACCTCCCTCCTGGTCTCCCTTGGCCTCTTTTGTTTAGACGGGGACAGAGGATCTGTGTAGTTGTTTCCTTCTCTCTGACTGGCTTGGGGCTGCCCCACGGCACCAGCAACCTTGTGATGTTCAAGCTTTTCCAGACACCTATTACATTGGGCTGGTCCATAGTCTTTGACCCTTTTGAATAACTTGCTGTGTAATTTGGGGCAAGTCACTCCACTCTTTGGGCCTCAGTTTCCTTTTCTGTCAAATAATTCCTAAAACCTTTGCTATCTATATGGTCTGCATTGTGTGAAAACTTTAAATCTGTTGGGGACTTAAGAGAGCTGGGACTTAGGGAGCCAGCTAGCAGAATAGAGAGGGGGGATGGGGTGGAGAAGAAAGGATTGGTTCCTTTTACTGAATTATTGCCAGATGTTTGCTTTTCTAATTCTTCAGCCCAGAGAAGAGGGAACTCCTGTGTCTTTTCAGAGAACTGCCACTCCTCTCCTAGAAAGGGGCTCTCATATTGATAGTGCCTCAGTTACTTTATTATTTGGTATTAGGACCTCCCTTGTCCCAAACCCAGCCTCCTCAGGGAGAACAGGAGAATTCCACTAGAACTGTTTTCCCTTCTCAGGAAAAATGATTCTGAGTCATTTCTTTTCTCTTCTTCCCAACTACCTTTTGCTCTGAGGTTTCAGGATTCTTCTCTTTGCTCTCTTTATACCTGCTTCTTTCTGGCTATTCTTTTCTGGGAGAAGAGGAGGAGGGTAATTCACATGTGAATAATTAGGTTTTGAGGGCATGCAGATTGATTCTGATAGATCCAGAGCAACTGGCTGGTCCAGTCTTTAGACACACAACTGGGAAATCAGAGCAAATTTATGTAGTGTTTTCTTTTTCCTGAAAGAAAGGCAGAGTGACATGGTAGAAAGATTGTTGAATATGGTATTAAGTGATCCAGGTTGGAATTCTATCTTATTATCTGAGTGATCATAACCAAGTTACTCTACTCCTAATCCCAATTTTTTCACTTGTAAAATGGGAGCTTTGGACTTGATGAGACCTAAAGTTTTTTGTAGTGCTAATAGAAGGGTTTTTGAATCCTGGATTGGCTACTTCTTAGCTATGTAATTTAGGGCAAGTCATG